>PVKA01017465.1:0-45724 GCA_004027165.1 Ctenomys sociabilis | reverse complement strand
AACTTTATCTAAAATAGTATTTACTTTTTGGATACTAAGACTTGTGGCTTCAGGGAGTAGTAGAGAAAGGATGAAAAACTGTTTTCCAGTTTTAAAGAAAATCAAGAAAACTTTTAGAAAGTAAAGAGGTCTTTTGTAAATTGAATAATCTTTAAAACTTGAATGTCAGCCATTAATACATTTAAAAGTTTTCATAGATACTTCATTCATGAAAAATACTGGTTATCTTAAAAATGGGACAATCTGAAGATAAGGGGATAAAGTTATATTAGTGGTTCTCTGATTAAGTACTTCTATGTATATTTTTCCAAACTTCTGCTTTCTCTGTTTTTTAAGAAGTCATCCTTAGAATACAAATAAATGTCAAATTATGTAAGACCAATGAGACGATCAAATTCTATGGTCTCTTCATAGAAAGCTAGTACAGTGAATCCCTGATTTACAAATGAGTTCCATTATGGGGAATATTTGTAAGTTGGACTGGCAATGTGGGTCTTACACAATCCTAGCAGAATGATACAGTTCTTGAAAGTAAATTGGTTTAAGTGAAAACTGCCCTGGTTCCACAGCAATTATAAAGTACATGTTTAATTTCTGGAGATAACAGTTTCTGTGGATGACTGAGCATTAGTTTAGATAAATATAAATTTGCCCATAGATAAATAAATGTAAACCTTCCTTCTCTAGTGTAAAACTTTAGAAACTTCAGAAAAAATCCTGGTTTCTTGGAAATTGGATGACGAGGCTGATTCTCTTTATGACACCTCTCCCTTCTTTTCTCATTTTCTTATTGCTTTATGGTTGATTCTACTTCCCTCTGCCTATTCTTACGAAGGAAAGAAAGGCTTACTGCCACAATTACACTGTTTAAAATAACTTGAAACACATGACAGTTTTTAAGTAAAAATTTACTTTTTGTCTGAGTGTATTTGTAAATAAATGCACCTTCATCTTAAAGGGAAGAATTGAGTCAGACAAGGCTGAGTTACAACAAATGTCACATATTAGAGCAGGATTTAAGACAGAATCTAGTGTCTTGTTTCTAAAGCCAATAACATATGTTTGTATGCCTTCCATTTTATCTATTATAATGGTTCATGCTTGCAACAAGGCAATTGAAATTTTAGATTAATTACATGGCAGACCAAGGGTAAGTTCTTTCAATAATATCTCGTTGCAAATTTTTTTGTAAACCATTGATGTAATTATTGAAGTGTGCAAGATTTTCATCTCTGAGAGCATTGAATAAACTTTATAAACATGAAAGGTGATTTTTTATTATCTAAAGAGAATACAAAAATAGCTTAGTAAAAACTTCAGAAAACATTAGAAATGACACAGAATTTTACCAAATAAAATAATAAGCATCCCACAATGGTTTTTATATTGCATAATGCCTTTGAATTAGTTGTTCAGGTTATCAGATGTAAGCATGCAAAACTGATAAAAAGCCATTGGAAGTTAAAAAAGACAAGAAAGAAAAAAATTAAGCATCAACTGCTTCCCTCTGTAGATCAGCAGAAATCCACAGTAAAGTTATCTAAGTGATCCTGCATAAATACATAAACATATCACATTTCCCCTTCTCCCTCCCTCTCTTATCCTTTTCTTATCCTAGTTTTTTGTCCCTATTGAACAAATTCTTTTCTTTTCACAGTTTCTGTTATGTTGTTCAGATTTTACTTACTCTTTCAGTATCTTGCAGTAGCAAGACAATATGACGTATGTACATATGAGTGTGATTTATTTCACCTTTGAATGTGGTCTCTAGTGGTGTCCATTTAGCTGTAAAGGCCTTGAACTAATATTTTATAGTTGAGTAACACTCCATTGTGTAAAAATACTACGTCTTTTTTCCCATTCTTCATGTGATTTAACTACGAGAAGTCATGCTGCTATAATTATGGGTGCAGATATGTTGCTCTGATATGATGTTTTCAGTTCATTTCAAAAGATGCCTAGGAAAGGAATAGCTGAGCTGAATGGGACTTCAAATCCTAGCTTTTTGAGAAATCTCCACACTGATTTTCAAAATGGTTGTACCAGTATACACTCTCATCAAGAGTGGAGAAGGGTTCCTTTATCCCACAGCCCATCTAGCATTGATTTTGGTTGACTTTTTTTTCAGTACCAAGGATTAAACTTGGCACCTTGCACTTGCCAAGCAGGTGCTTACACAGCTGAACTATATACCTGGTCCTTGGTTTACTTCTTGATGATAGCCATTCTTTCTAGGGTGACACTGAATCTCAATGTTGTTTTAATTTGACTTTCTAAAATGATTAATGATGTTGAACGTTTTTCCATATGTTTATTTGTCATTGCTGTTTCTTCACCTGAGAAGTGTATATGCATCTCAGGTGGCAATTTTATGATTGGGTCTTTGAATTTGGGGGACCTTTTTAAAATTCTTTATATGTTCTAGATAGCAATCCTTTGTCTGAAGAACAGTCATCTATATTTTCCTAATTTGTGGGTTTTCTTTTCATTGTATTGATGATTTATTTTGATGTACAGCTTTTCAAAAAGATGAAATTCCAGTTGATTCTTTCCCATGACATTTGATTTTACTTTGTGAATATTCTATGTACCCGTATGTCTTTAAAACTTTTACCTATATTTTCATACAGATGATTTAGTGTTTCTGTTTTATTATTTAAATATTTGATCCATTTTCATTGTACTTTAGTATGGTGATATACATGTGTCTAATTTTAGGCTTTATCATGTGGAAATCCAGTTTTATAACATTCTTTGTTAAAGAGGCAATCTGTGTTCCTATGAACATGCTTGATCCCTTTGTTGAAGAAAAGGTAGCTGAGTTTGTTGTAGTTGTATTTTCATTTTCTAATTTCTAATCTAGAAATTTTCATTTTCTAATCTTTCTCTTTGTACCTTTGATCCTCACGTCTATTTTTATGCCAGGATCATGCTGATTCTATCACAGTAGCTTTGCAGTCTAATTGCAAGTCAGGGATTGTGATGCCTCCTCTCTTGTCTTTGTTGCCCAGGACTGCATTTGATATTTTAGGTCTTTTCTGATTCCCATTAAATTTTAGGAATTCTTTCTAGATCTGTGAAGTATGCGAATGGTATTTTAATTTGGATTGCATTAAATCTGTATAGCAGTTTTGGTGAGTACATCCATTTTTACAATGTTGGCTCTTCCTACCCAAGAGCAAAGAATATCTTTCTATTTTCTGAAATCCTTTTTTATTATTTTTCACAGAGTACTCTAATTTTCACTGTATTAATCTTTTCCTTCTTTTATGACATTGATCCATAAGTATTTCATTTTTTTGGATGTTGTCATGAAAGGCATGGCTCAGACATTTGTTGTTTATGTATAGAAATACAATTGATTTTTGAGTCGTGACTTTGTTTCCTGATACACTACTGAATTTGGTTATTAAATCTGCATGTTTCTGGGAGGAGTTTTTGGACTATTTTATACAGTGTATCATGTCACCTTGTAGTAATGATAATTTCACTTCTTCCTTTTCAATCATTATTCATTTTTTTCTTTCTCTTGTATAATTGTTCTAGCTAATGTTTCCAGAACTATATTGAGTGGGAGTGTTTACAGTGAACATCCTTGTCTTTGTTCCTTTTTATTTTTTATTTTATTGAAGAACAAGTAGCAATGAGACAGTTTCAAATCAAATTAGTATGACAGATTCAACAATTAATACACTGCATATTGTTTTTGTAGTGGCTTTTTGTTGTACAAGGTGCGCGAGGCAAATGAAGTAAGGTCATAATAATAAGATGACCTATAAATGGCCCTAGTCAATAACTTATTCAGATTACCCACTATTATTGTGGACTGCTGGACTGTGTTAGATTGTTTTGCTGAATTCAAGCACCTATAATAATTGAATCACAGCAGAATACACATCTTTGACAGAACTAAACACAAAGAAGGGGATGCAAAGAGAGAACCATTTTGTGTTTGTTCCTCTTTTTAAAGTGAAGACTTTCAGTTTTTGTCTACGTAGTATGTTGGCTGTTAGTTTGTCACAGATGGCTTCTATCAGGCTGACGTTAAGACCATCTATTCTATTTTTCTGTTTTGTTTTTATCATGAATGAGTGTCAGACTTTGTCAAAAGCTTTTTCTGCATCTATTGAGATGGTCATGTGAGTTTTGTCTTTGGCTCTTTTGACATGATATATTACATTTATGGCTTTGCATATATTGAGCCATCCCTGCATTCTTGAGATGAATCCCACCTGACCATGGTGTACAATTTTCTTGATGATTCGCAGCATTCTGTTTGCCAACATTTTATTAAGGATGTTTTCATCTATGTTCTTTATGGAGCTTGGTCTGTAGTTTCTCTTTTGGTTGGATCTCTCTGTTTTTGGGACCAGAGTAATACTTACCTCTAGGAATGAGTTTGGGAGAATTGCTTCACTTTCAATTTTGTTGAACAGTTTTTTTGAGAAGAGTTGGCATTAAATCTCTTAATTTCTTATACAATGAAGCTGTGTATCCATCAGAATATGGTCTTTTCTTTCTTAGTAAGTTTTCTGCCCTATAAAAGTAAAGATTTTGACTATAAGTACTAATAATCTTTTGAATTTCTGTAGGGTCTGTAGTGATTTCACCCTTTTCATTCCTCCCTGCGTGCATTTGAGTTTTTCCTTTCTTGTTCTTGATAAGATAGGATAGGGGTTTATCTACTGTATTTTTTCTTTCAAAGAAGCAGCTCAGAGTCACTAATTCTTTTTTTTTTTCTCATCTCCATTGCAATAATTTTTGCTCTAATCTTATAATTTCCCGCCTTCTTGGGGATTTGGGCTTGACTTGTTCTTTTTCTAGCAGATTAAGGTGCAGCACAAGATTATTTAAGCCCATTCTATTTTCCTGATGTGAGAATTTACTGCTATAAATTCCCACATTATGATAGCTTTTTTGTATCCCATAGGTTCCATTAAGTTGTATCTGAATTTTTGTTTGATTATAAAAATCGTTCAATTTCTTTAATTTCATGTATAATCCACTGATTGTTCAGGAGGGTATTATGTAATTTCCATGTGTTTATGGAGTTTTTACTATTTCTTTCATCAGTAACTTACATTTTCTTTGCACTCTGGTCAGATAATATGCAAGGGAGAATTTCAGTTTCTTTACATTTGCTTAAATATGCTCTGTGTACTAGTCTATGGTCTATTTTGGGGAATGTCCCACATACAGTTAAGAAAAATATGCATTCTGCTATTTCACGGAACACTCTGAAAGGGTCTACTAAATCTATTTCTTCATAGGGTTGGTTTAATTCTGTTATTTCTTTGCTGATTTCTTGCTTAGTTGATCTATTTCTTTGTGACTATGGGATGTTCAAGGTCTCTACTGCAATTATGTTATTGCTCATTTGATTTTTCCTATCTGTTAAAATTTGTCTTATGTAATTGAGTGCTCCAACCATTATCTCTTCTCATCTCTTTTTCTTGCAGTTTTCCTTTAAGAAGTATGTAGTGGCCCTCTTTATCTCTTTTAATCATTATTGGTTTGAGGTTGACATTGTTAGCTACCAGAAAATCTCCTCCTGAATTTTTCTGGGCTCCTGTCACTTGGAGTATTTTTTCCCATATTTTGACTTTCAGTCACTGAATTTTGTTTTTAGTTAAATATGCTTCTTGTATACAGAATATTGTTTGGATTTTGTTTGTTTGTTTCTTTTTGTGGTACAAGGGATCAAAATTGGGACTTTGTGCTTTCCAGGCAGGTACATATGCTGATGAGTTACATTCCTAGCTCTGGATAGTTTCTTGATACACTCTGCAAGTCTGTTTTTTTCCATTGGTAAATTTAGCCCATTTATATTGATGGTTGTAACTGATTTGTATTGGCTTATGTTTGTCATGTTATTTTCCTACTGAAGTTTCTCCTATGTTTCCCCTCTGCTCAATTGTTTGCTCTGCTTGTTTGTTGCTTTTTGTTGTTCATGAAGTTATGATCGTTTCTGCCTCTTTCTGGAATATCTGTCAGTAATCTTTCTAGAGTTGGTTTTGTGATCATGTATTTCTTCAGTTGTCCTTTCTCATGGAAATATCTTATCTCTTCATTAAATTTAATAGATACTTTTGTAGGCTACATCAATCTGGGTTGGAATTTGTCATCTTTCAGGACCTGAAAAACATCATTTCAAGTTCTGGGTTTGATGCTTTCTGCTGAGATATCTGCTGTGATTCTCATGAGATTCCATAATCATTATTGTGTTTCTTTTCTTTAATAGTCTTTATTTTTTTGTTGCTCTGCTGAACTTCTTGGATCTTGATTACTGTGTGTCTAGGTGTAGATTTATTTTTATTATATTGAAGTTCTATATGCCCACTTTTCTGTATGTCAGATTTTTTTCCACACTTGGAGAATTTTCTGCTACTATTTCTATGTCATTTGTGCTGACTTGTGCTCTTTGACACCTATTAGTCTTATACTGTTTTTCTCTGAATCATCTTGTAGTTACTGAATTGCTATTTCCTGGTTCTTTCTTATTTTAAGAAGTCTTTCCTTTTGACATCAATAGCTGTAATGCTGATTCTGTGATCTGAAAGTCTACCTTCAGTTTCATTCAAGTGATTTTGTCAGCTTTCAAAGGAATTCTTAATTTCCTTAATATCTTTAAATGTGTTTCACACACTCTAATTCTTTTCTATATTGTTCATTTAATGTTTCCATAATTTTTCTATTTTCTTTCTTTTTTAAATCTATGGCTTTCTTTTTTAGATGTAATGAGCAATTCTTGCATTATTGTTGTCTTTTTTTTTTTTTTTTTTGACCTGAGAGATTATTTCTGATCTGATTTCTTCTATATCCTGATGCAGTTGTTGTTCTGTTTCAGTTGCTGTCATTTCAGAAATTTCAGGTTTGTGACTCCCAATTCCTTCTATTGTCTCCTGGACTTTATTCTGAGTCAGTTGGTAGTTTAAGATTGCTTTTTGCCCCTTTATTTTGATATTGTTGCAGCTCCCAATTTTCAATGGACTCAGTAGTCATGGGAAGGAGGTGAGGCTTAGGCTAACTAGGGTCCTGTAACAGTGGGTGGGAGCAGGGTAGGCTCACCAAAGCTCCTGCTGTATGTGGTTCAGAGGGACTTCTGCCACAGGGAAGTGAGAAGGAGCCACAGCTCAGGAAGGTTCCAAGGATGATGGAGACAGGCCAGTGTTCAATAAAACTGAGAAAGTGGCGAGGGTAGAGCACGATGAACCAGGTCCCATTAACCTTCTGGCATCTTCCTGCCTTCTGCAACTGTGTGAGAAGCTGCTACAGATAAGCAAAGATTCTACACAGGTCATGGGTACCTTCTGGACTCACAAGGACCCTTTAGCTATTTGGTGTCTACTTGCCTTCCTGTATTTTTTTATTACAAAGAATTGAAATTTTTCATAAAATAATACAAGCATAATTTTGCTAATTTAATAAGTTGACTTACATTACTTTAAGGAGTTCCAAATTTGTAGCTGATGGATTTTAATAATTATATACTAGTATTCTGTAAAAGTTATGTTTTATTTTAAAGGCAATTTTCCACTTCCTTTTTATATTTTAATATCAAAGGAGTTGATTTTTATGGATTAAATTTATTAACACTAATTAAACTTCCTTGGCCTCTCTGCTTTTCCTCCTTCATGAGTGAAACTCTCTACTTAATGGATTGCTGGCAATAACCTTTCCTTGACCTGTGTGGTTATTACACAAAAAATTATCTTTATAATTACTAGAAAAGCTACCTACTCCATATATTTTCAGTCTACAATATATTTAAATTTGCTATTCGAATATATGTAAACATTATTATTTCTAAATTCAGAAATATATGAAAGTTTCAGAGTATAGAACCTTCAATTTTTGTTCTAGTTCACGTACAAATAAGCCTGTAATAGATGGTATTTATAAGTGATTTATTCCTCTATATATGTATATTGTTTTTAGTTAAGTATTACTGAAAGATAGGAATTATCAGTTGGTCTTTTGATATTTGCATAAATTTGTCAAGTAAATTTTTGCAAAATTTCTAAAGGTCAATGTATTTCAAATACTTTCAATCATTCACTACCACTGTCTATAGATTATATGCACACAGAGCCAGAAAATTAAAGACTTTCATGAATTTTTCAGTAGATGATGTATATCTTTAACAGATCTTAGATTTTACTTCTTGGAACAAATATATCTACCCATATTTGCTCACTAAATATAACTTTCTTTGAATCATTCTGTCAACAGAAAATAAAAATTATATTTTAATTTCTACAAACTTTATTGCATACTTCTTGCTTTATGGGTACATATTTGTGCATTCCAAATAGAAAAAAATGAAGAATAATAGGTTGCAGAAACTATAATATTTACATGAAAAATTAAAGACCTATGATGATGTTATGCCATTTATAGCATCCAATAAAAAGGAAATAAGTTATATTCACATAAATCATCTTATTTTTCATATGATATGGTATTTTTGCACAAATATATTCCACTAGCAAAGAAATATTAATTTTTAAAATTTATTACTCATTTTAATGAGAAAAAAGATAAAATAACAGTAAAACAGTTTCAAAACAGGTTAGTAGGATAGTTACAATAACTAATACATTGTGTATTGTTGTCTTTATAGTAGTTATTCATATATCATCTAAACAACATGAGTACAAATTTTTATTCTCAATGAACTAAGAGAAAGTAGCTGTATATTTATCCTAACTCTCTTGTATAAATATACATATATATATATATACATATATATACACATATATGTATATATGTATACATATATACACACACACACATATATGTATATATATATATAACTAATTTTATTGAGAAATAAATAGCAATGAGATAGTTTCAAAACCAATCAGGGCAGTTTCAATATTTAATACATTACATATTGCTGTCTTTATGGTGATTATTCATATAAAATACTAAATTTTGATGATTGTAACTTGTGATTCTTCAAAGACTTACTGAAAAAGACCAAGTGACTCATGCATCTCCAATATTTAAATGGCAATGAATACCCATCTTTGACAAAACTAAACTAAAAGTGGGGTATAAATGAAGGTCAGTTTTGTAGTGAAAAAAATACATATAAAATAGTTGGGATAGATATACAACTACTTTCTATTAATTCAGTGAGAAGTAAGATTTGTACTAATAGTGTTTGGGCATTATAGCATGTCTGCATCTCGTACTATGAATAACTACTCTGAAGACAACAATATGCAATGTATTAATTATTGTAACTGTCCTATTAACTTGTTTTAAAATTTTTTCACTCTTATTAGTTTCTCAAAAAGATTAATAAAAACAGTATATTTGAATGTTACCCTGTACAATGCTTTCAATCATCAGTTTAAATAAATAACTATCATGTTAAACAAAAAAAGAGAAACCTGAAAGAATTAAAAAAAATTGCTTGGTCCCATGTGTAGCTGCTTTTTCTTTTCTTCTTCTTCTTCTTCTTCTTCTTCTTCTTCTTCTTCTTCTTCTTCTTCTTCTTCTTCTTCTTCTTCTTCTTCTTCTTCTTCTTCTTCTTCCTCTTCTTCTCCTTCTCCTTCTCCTCCTCCTCCTCCTCTTTCTTCCTTTTCTTTTATACAGGGTCTCTCTACACAGTTTGGACTCACAGTAATGCTTCTGTCTCAGCATTCCCAGCATTGAGACTACAGGCATGCATCACCACACCTGGTTTTGGGGCCAGCATGGCATGCCTGGCATTCCAGGTCCAGCATGGCATGCAGTATTGGTGATCAAATGCTGGACCTTGTGCTTGACATCCAGGACTTACGTTGTGGAGCTATCTCTATCCATGTGTAGCTTCTTGATTGCACCTTCAACAGAAAATATTTGCTTCTTTTGTTGTGGGATAATTAAATTTTATTTTATCTAAAAGGAAATAATGAAAAAAACAAAGAAGAGGAAGAAAGGGAGGAAAAAAGAATCAAAAGATAGGTGTGGTTTCTAATAATTTTGTCTTGGAAATCAGCCAGTAGAAATAATTTCCTACTGAAATCTGAAGACTGAATCCTGAATTCATTCCTGAGGCTTCATTTGTTCATATAGCTGTGAGACCCACATCAATTCTGTCTCTCTCCTTTATAAACCAGTATTAAATTAGGTGATCAGCTGCTGCTAAACTGTGGTTCTAAAGTTCCATCCTGCTAATGTCTCTCTAATTGGTATACTAATCATGCTTTGCTTCTGAATTGGTACAGATACTTAAGGAAAAAGACAAGGAGGACAATTTTAATAATAATGATGAAAAAAATTATTCTTCAAACATTTGTTAGTGTCCTGAAATGTGGAAGTCTTCCCATCAGGTTAGAGTTACAAGTGAAATGCAAGTTGTGTTCTGAAGACAGTACTCAGCCCATGCTTATTTTTTGATGGAATGAATGGTGGGAACATTTGTAAGTGAGCAAATGAAGTACAGAGAGGTATAGAACCTTTTGTGAATGACTGTTAGAAGGTGTAGTCCATTGGACACTTACAGGTCGGCCAACAATCTTGTAATCATTGAAGGTTAAGGAGGAGGGCAGGTAACATAGTTAGGAACACGGAAAGCTTATGTGTTGGTTAAGTGTAAGAATTCCGAAGTATTATAATCAGGACACACTTCAGGGAGCAGCTGGCATTTGAGATAAGTGAAATAATGTTCAAATAACATAGTGCTTTTTTGTTTATTGCTTTTGCAAATAAAAAATGGGAATAGTGAATCTTCTTTAATTTGAATTCAATTACCTTAGTGAAGGTAAACTTTCTTTGTCATATGTTATCTTCATTATTAATGAAATTTAGGATTATAAGACTTTTACACTTTACACAATTAGAGCCTGACAAGTGCCAAGTCCTCAGTGTTTATTGCTTGACTTATTCTGTGTTGGATTATAGTCACAGAAATCTATGAGTCAAGAGCTTCTTTCCAGTTCCTGCATTTGAGCTTCAATGATATTGTTCCCAACAGTCCATACTTGGGTTTAGCTATGGTTTTATTTATTTATTCATTTATTTTTATTTTTTTAACTATGGTTTTAAATGCCACTTATTTACTACCATCCACAAATGTACAGTACTAACCCAGACCTCCCCACAACTCCAAATTTGCATAATTTTATTGAAGAACAAATAGGAATGAGACAGTTTCAAATCAAATTAGTAGAACAGATTCAATAATTAATACATTGCATATTGTTTTCTTATTTGTTATACAAGGTGCAGATATGATACTCTATTTACAAACTTATGTACAGTACTTGTATTACATCTCTGTTGGATGTCTAGCAGTCATTCTAAACTTAAGAAATCCAGAACTAACCTCTTCAGCTTGCTCCTAACAAAGGTATTCCACCTAAGTGAAAGTTGCCTGGATTGTTGCAGTTTCTCAAACTAAAGACTTGGGAGTCATTCTGGATTCCATTTTTCTCTTACACTGACATCTTATTCATTAGCAAATCTGTTAATTGTATTTTCAAAACAAATTAAGAATTGGATCATTTCTCTGTCTGTGTAGCCTGTATAATCTCTACTTTTTCTCCCTGGGGTTGCTGAGGTACCTTCTTACATGGACTCTGTGTACACACAATTGAATTTGCAGTTACAGTTCATTCTCTACAAGTGGTCCAGAGCGATTCTGTTAAAAATATGTGGCAGGTTGTGTCAGTTCCCTGCTCAGAATGCTCCACTGGCTCTAGTCTCATGGGAACTCACTTGCATGGTCTGTCCTCACCACCCTCTCTCAGCATCTCCTGATTTACTTCACTTGGAGCACATCTGATTCTTCCTGTGCCTTGAGCCCACCAAGTGTCTCTCTACCCCTGGATTTTCATGCTTGTTATTGGGCTCACATAAACAATTCTTCCTTCTTTTCTTTACTATTTAAAATTGAGACCTCATGTACTTATGTTAATTTTTTCCATATCACTTTTTCTATCAACCTAGTGGACAATATGCTCATTGAAAGGGTGACTATGTACACTGCCAATGCAACAGAGGTTTTGTAGGTTTGTCTTCCAGTTGCTAAAGTTTTATAGACTCATTTTAATAGCTCTGTTTTTGTAATTTGGGTAGGCATTGGCATACAGATATTTTGATTGCTATGAGCTTCTGGCAGGGTTAGGCTGCAGCTGGCTTGCGTGGTTTCTTCAGAAGTCATTATGCACATCTCTTTTGTTCCCCTTTGTTCCATGATATTATGTTGGCAAGCCTGAAGTCATCCAGAATAAAAGTATTTACACCTCAGAGATAAAAAAAAATACTAATGATCAGGGATTTTTTCTCTTAGATATTCTTGCTCTCTTGTTAACTCTTGGCATACCCTGGGTTATTAGGCAATGTGTGGAAGAGGGAAGAAGATGATTTAATTCTGGGCTATCTAATACATTCAGCTATAGGTTATAGTTACGTTATTTGCTGTCTGAATCTCAAGACTCAGTGGTGATGAAGATGTCAGTTCTCATCGTCCTCTAACAGGCAATCTAACATATAGAAAACAAAACTTTCTGCACTTCGATGGTTAGTGAATTGAGCTCTCATATTCCTACTTTTTTCAACATACTTTAGGTTGGAAGTAGAAGACAGTATGATCAACTGTAACAGAAGATTTAATATACGTAGTGGCTGATATTAGTGTTGCATCTGTCAATTATTGCATCATCAATAATCTCATCATTAACAAAAATGTATGAGAATGTTCTATGCATATGGTGGACTGATAACCCACTTGCTAATTACACATACATTTATTAAAAGAACTCAGGATCTGTATGGGCATTCTGCACAATGATAGAGGTACTGGTTGAATTTGTTTTGTAAGCTTTTGTTTTGATAAAGACATATCTTATAGCTAATTTACTTCTCATATTTTTATTTAAAATAATTATGATAAATTTGTATTTTTATTAATTTATATTGATTTTTCCAATTAGTTGAAACTGTGGATGCTATTCTCTTTTCAGTAATTCTTTGGTCTCCAAGCTATATTATTTGTGATAATAATTAGAAATTTAGCGGAAGATTGTGCCTGAAAGAAGTTTCACATTGAGGGAGATGGCCCCATTGTGATGTGGGACACACCTCCCTTTTGGATAACCTGCAGTTTATGTAAGTGCATTTGCACTACATCAGGGGGTCTTGATCCCAAACACACATTCCTCCCTTCCTCCTCCCATTGTTTTCGAAGGGTGACTTAGTTTGTTCAGACTTCGAGGGCAAAATACCAGAAGTGGGTGATTTGAAAACAGCAGAAATTAATTTCTCAGTTATGAAGGCTGGGAAGTCCAAGACCAAGGTGCCAGAATATATGATACCCAGTGCAGGCCCCACTTCTGCTTTTCGCTGAGTCCTACCACGATAGAAATGAGCAGTTCTTGGGGGTCTGATACCCAGGCCTGCTGTGCTGGTCCTGACCCTGGCATGTGCTGAGATAGCAATTGAGACTTGGAGTGGTGATTTGTACCTGTAACCCCAGCTCTTGGGAGGCTGTAAACAGGTGGATCGCTACAAGTCTGGTCTAGTATTGAGACCCTGAACACCCTGTAGACCCTTCCCTAAGATGCAAAAAGAACAAAAAAAAGCAGGCTCCTTTTAAGGGCTGAGGATATGGCTCAGTGGTATAAGCACCTGCCTGGCAAGCACAAGGTCCTCAATTTGATCCCTGGTACTGAAAAATAACCATAAACAAACAAGCAAACAAACAAACACTTTAGCCATTTTTAGGGCAGGCCAAATAGCTCAGTGAGTTAAAGCTCCTGCAAGCAAGTGAAAGGGCCAGGGGTTCAATTTCCAGACCTGCTTGCCAGCCCTGCTTCTGGGGCACACTGAGACAGCAATTGAGACTGTGCATGGTGGTTTGTGCCTGTAACCCCAGCTCTTGGGAGACTGTAAACAGGTCGATCACTGCAAGTCTGATCTAGTAGTGATTCCCTGAACACCCTGTAAACTCTTGCCTAAAATACAAAAAGAAAAAAAAAAGAAATGAAGTTGTTCTCTTGGGCCTTTTAAAGTGCTCTAATTTTATTCACTAATGCACTGTCCTATCACCAAATTACTTGCCCAAAATTTAGCCTTATAGTTCTATCAGTTGGCAATTATGAATTTTATGAGGACACAGATAATATTTGGGCTATAGCAATAGCAGGCTTTGGAGATTTTTCAAAAGTTCCAGAAAATTTTTTTATGCAGCCAGGTTTAGGACCACTGCACTAGAGAAAAAGAGTTCATGATTGAATTCCATAGATTTTACACTAAGAGGAAAAGCAAAATTCATTTAGAACTGAACCCATATGATCTGGTAAATTTGCAAGCCCATTGGCCAAATCTGATGATTCTGTAGTTAGTTATGATTCATTTAACCTTTTTAACATAAGAATCACATTTATGCTCATGATGACCTTGTGACAAGAGCAATATGATGCTGTATCACTTTACAGAAGAAATGTTGAGATATTATGTTGATTTTGAAGATTCTGTTGAGTACATCAGTCAGTCATTATCTGAAGAATTGTGCTGGGCTATGTGTTGCTAAATGTCAGACTGGAAAACTTCAGTTTCATAGTGGAAAATGGTCCATTCAACTTCATACCATGTGATTACTTTCTTTTTCATGCACAAACTTGACTCTGCTAGGGTACAACTTTAGCTGATGTTTCATTTTTCTTTAGTAATTGGTTTTACCTTTAAAGAACTTCAGTCACAGTTTTCATTTATCATGCTTGCTTATTTATCATATCCAGAATGTTTACAGTATATTTCTAACTTTGAGGCCATTGCTAAGCTTAGAAATGACATTGACCTTCCCAGAGAGAATTATCATCACAGGAAAGCTGACAGCCCGATCTTCTAATACAAAATCATAGGTCTGAAAGGTAAGGGAATTGCCTTTGAAATCCTTCTTTTGTTGCCCCCTGGACTCCGAGCAGTCAAAGTCATTCTGACTGAAGAGCAAGCTGGGCTATTCTCATGTTGCCTCTTAGTATGTCTTTTTGTGGCGGACCAAACCTCCATTAGAAAATGATTGAAAAGTACGAGAAGCACAGCTGCAAGAAAGATTCTTTTTGTTATTCCATCAGCACAATGGCTTCTAGGCTTATCTGAATGCCAGAGTGTATTTTTGAGCAAGCTCAAATCTTCAGAACAAATGTATGATGGACCTGAAATCTGAATTAAAAGTTATTGACTGACTCCCTGACTTGTGCTCAGATCAACATGTCCTTCAACTACCAGCTGTTTGCTGCTGTAAAATTGGGCTCAGCAGCAAAGAAAAAAAAAATGCGTAGTCCATGGAACAAAAAGGTGGCTCATCAAAAGCAAGTATGTTGTCCAGAAGATTCAGGCTTCCGCTGATGGTACAAGAACATCAATGCTGCTTTAATAGATATCTTGCAGGAGAACAGAAATGTGGAAAGAATAGAGTGGAACAAGTACTCAAGAGGATTTTGCTCAGAGTATCTAATGGCAAGACACTGGAATTTTTCAGAAGTCACAATTGGGAACTTTAGACTCTAGAGTGCGAATACTGTTGTATGGAGAGAAACTGAAGTCATCCCCTAGGGAAAAGCTCTTGTGATTCACCCTGTAGATCCAACCTTTTTTCCATTCATGCCTTGCAGCATGGGAAGACACAGAAAAGGCAGAGTCTTTGGTTTTATCTGAGTCTGGTTAATCTCTGTATCCAGTGATGTAACAAAGACATCACTTATTTGAAAAAGTGTTTCAATTCAACACATTCAGATAGACTGTGAGCAATTCCCCTCCACAATTAATTCTCTTTGCACCAATTGCTGAAAATAATCTAAACAATTTTTAGTTCTCCTTTTCCTATAAATCATAAAGTTAATTAAAAAATCACAAAAACCTCAAGACAGAATTTTTGAATAACAATCACTTCTGAGAAACATTGTATAATTAAACCTAAAAATCCAATCCCTTGAAATCTTTTTCCGTTAAAGGGTATAGTTTTGGGGAGTACTTCAGGGGAGATACATATGCATTGTACAAATTTGTTCTTCGATATTGTTCCATTCCATTTATAAAACCCAGCTCCTTCTGTGAGCTTCTTTGTATAACTTTTGTATAAAAGATTTCTTTCAGTTGAATATGCTTCCCTCAGTAATGCAAAGTTATTTTCCATTATTTTCTTGCAGTAATCAGTAATATTATTTTTCTTTTTAAGGGAAAGGGCTACAGCGTATTCAGGGTCTCACCACTAGATTGAACTTGTAATGATCTGCCCGTTTAAGCCTCCCGAGAGCTGGGATTACAGGAGCGCGCCACTATGTCCAATCTCAATTGCCATCTCAGGGCATCCTAGGCTGGGGGATCAAACCCTCGGCGGCCTGTGCCTCCTTCCAGGTGCTTTAATCTGATGAGCTATTTGGCCAGCCCCATCTTTCTGTAATATTGCTGAGACAAGGTAAAAATGTAAATGAAAAGAAATTGAATATAAGGGGCGATATAAGAAAAATCTCATAGCTTTTGTGTAATATACTGGCATATACATGTATATATGTTGAGTTTGTAATATACACATACATCCTTATTATCTCTTATACTGTTTCAGTTCTAGCTGTTTTATGCCATCCTTTCATCCAGGTAATTACTCTGAGAAAATCTCTTTTGGGTAGTGCATTGGAAGACAGGAGAGAGGAGCAGAGGTAATAGGGTGAGAGTAGTTGCAGTATATAGAGCTGCCTTGGCACAAGTCAGAACCTCCTTAAGATACATAGGTACACTGATTTCTTTTTTATTTCAACTTTACCTTTTATTATTATGTATTTACAGTATGTATCAATCCCATTCCCTGTAGAGAGTTGGTATGTGTATATAACACATCTTAATTCCTTTCTTCTTCTCCTTCCCATCTCCCAGCATGCCTTGGTTTCCTTCACATCTGTAAAAGGTATACCTCCCTTGATATTTATTTTTGTTTGTATTTTGTATTTTTCACATCAGAAGTATGTGACATTTAGGCTTGAATGTCTGATTTATTTTCCTAAAAATGACTCATGTTGATTTTTATGATGGAGTACTCCACTGTGTATGAATGTCACATTTTCTTCCTTCCTTCCTTCCTTCCTTCCTTCCTTCCTTCCTTCCTTCCTTCCTTCCTTCCTTCCTTCCTTCCTTCCTTTCTTTCTTTCTTTCTTTCTTTCTTTCTTTCTTTCTTTCTTTCTTTCTTTCTTTCTTTCTTTCTTTTCTTTTCTTTTTGCAATACCAGGGATTGAACTCAGGACCCTGTGCTTGCCAGTTGAGCACTTATTCTACTCAGCTATGTTCCTTTTTATTTTTCACATTTTCTCTCTCTCTCTTTCTCTTTCTGTATTTGGTAAGGCTCTCATTATGCAGCTTGAACTCCTACTGATACTCCTATTTTCAGCCTTCCCAGGGCTGGAATTGCAGGTGAGTGACACCATGCCCAGACTCTGTCACTGGCTCGTCAAGCCCTGGAATGGGGCTGGTGCAGCATGTGATACTGGGGATTAAACCCAGATCCCTGCACTTGCCTAAGCAGGTGTTTAGTTCACTGAGCTCTCAAGCCAGCCCTCACATTTTTTTAAAGAAGTATGAGAATATCTTTATTTTTTTAAGCATACTTCAAAGGAAAATCAAGCCTTTTTTATTTTTATTTTTTATTTTGTTGAAGTACAAATATCAATCAGACAGTTTTAAGACACCTTAACAAGACAGATTTGATAAGTTAATATATTGCAAACTGTTTTCATACTGTTTTGGTATTATACAAGGTGCATACATGATATTATACTTACAGACATTATTACAGCAGATGTCTCTTCAGTAAATTAAGAGTGTAGCTGTTTACTTATCTTATTTTTTGTACCTGAATTATATCAAAAATTCAATAATTATTTTCCTAGTGGATGACCATAGTACTAGAAGTCGACATAATATCCTGTCCAACCACCATCATTGCAAATCTTGCCTCTCATAGGATTATGTAGAAGCACAGCATTATCTATCCCAACTGTACTGTCTATACACACACATCATGATTTTTTCTTTCTATACCCCTTCCTTTGTCTACACCTGTCAAAGGTGGGCACTCCATTGTCATTCAATTAACTTAGGTGCTTGAACTCAACAACACAATCCAACACAGTCCAGCATTCCACAACAATAGTGAGTTATTCAAAGAAGTTGTCGACCATAGCCATTTATAGCTGAGCTTAATATTATAGTCCCACGATGTATACTTCATTTTTATACTTTTCTGCTGGATGGTTAAGAGCTAGATAGAGCAAGACTTATATACCAACACATGTACTTTATGTTTCTTATGTGGTCAGTGAAGTCCCCTCAAGGTTTATCTTGTAGTCCTTTACATTATTCTTAAATCCTTTGTCTGTGTCATCCATGTGGATGAGTCATGGCCAATGCTTGACCAGTTTGCTCTCTGTGAGAGCCTGAGACAAAGTTTTCTCTCCATGTGACTCCACAGGCACACTATAGACCTTCAATCTCTTTCCTCTGTGGCTTCATAATCTCCTTGTTCAGAAAATTTGGAGCTCACCTGAGTTTCATGATATTGCAGTACAGGTTCTCCTGTGTCCTGAGTCTTCACTGACCTTGAAAGGGTAGAGCCAAAATGTTGGCTGGCCTTGTAACACACTTCTCAGAGGACGAAATTAAAGAAACAAATAAATATATGAAAAAATGCTCCACATCGCTAGCCATTCATGAAATGCAAATTAAAGCAACACTGAGATACCGTCTCACTCCAGAAAGAATAGCTATCATAAGGAAATCAACCAACAACAGATGTTGGAGAGGTTGTGTAGAAAAGGGAACACTTCTCCACTGCTGGTGGGAATGCAGACTGGTACAACCATTGTGGAGGTCAGTGTGGAGACTCCTCAAAAGTGTAGGACTAGAAATCCCATTCAAGTCGGCTATCCCCCTACTGGGAATTTTCCCAAAGGATCTGAAAACGTTGTATCATAGTGATATATGTGTACCTATGTTTATAGCAGCGCAATGTGTGATAGCAAAATCTTGGAAACAACCAAGATGTCCATCACATGAGGAATGGTTGAAAAAGATGTGGTATTTCTATATAATGGAGTATTACTCAGCTATTAAGAATGATAAGTTTGAAGCCTTTATACTGAAGTGGATGCCACTTGAACATATACTGATAAGTGAAATAAACCAGACACACATGTGTAAATATTGTGTAGTCTCACTAGTATAAGAAGCAAAAAGCAGAAATATAAAAGGAAACGTACAACAACAACTAAAATCAATTGAGTCAGATAAGGCAAAGTGAATGGCATATGCTGCAGGATACTAATCAGCTTTTCTTCTGGATGGTTAACAACCTAAGTTCACAAATCAGAGTTGGAGAAGTAGCCCTCACATTTTTTTATTCATTAATCAGTTCTTGGATATATAGTATGCTTCCAATGTAACTCATAATAATATTCAATAGTATGAGTTGTGCTGCATAGACTTTCATATATAATGTGTGTATGACATGCACAATATAATGTCTTTAACTGTTTCAGGAAGATACATAGAAAAAGAATACCTGGTACAAATGGAATTTCTACTTTCAGGAGTTTGAGGAATTGCCTTACTAAATTCCATAGCAATTGTACTAGTTTCCATTCCCAACAACAGTTTAGAAGATTTTTCTCCCCTTGTAGCTTTTCTAGCATTTATTATTTGATTTCTTGACACCAGCCATTCTTTCTGAAATAAGATAGAATCTGTGTTTTAATTTTCATTTCTCTAATTGCCAGAGATGTTGAACATTTTTTCATGCATTTGTTGACCAATTGTAGTTTTTCTGTGATGTGCATGTTTAGTTCAGTTGTGACTTGTTTTTATTGAATGTTTTATTTTGGGAAGGGGGTCTAATTTTTTTAGTTCTTTTTATATTCTAGATATTAAATTTCTACACAGAGAATGTTTGGCAATGTTGTTTCATTACAAAAATTGTTCCATTTTTCTAGTTGTAATTTTTTTATATTTACTATTCAGAAACTATTTTTTTATTTTTTAGAGAGAAAAAATAGCAAACAAAAAACCATTAGAAATGATACAGAATTTCACTAAGCAAAATGATAGGAACTTACCAATGATTGTTATATTGAATATTGTTACCTTCAAATTAGTTATTCAGACTACTACATATAAACATGTGATTTGTTATGATACCATTTGTTGATCTGAGTGTGAGTTCTTGTGCAACTGAGTTCTTGTCAAAAAGTCTTTGCCAATGCTTATGTCTATGCCTAGGCATATACCTATGTCTTTAAGAGATGTACCTTTTATATCTTCCCGTAGATCGAATATTTCTGCAATAATATTAGAGCTTTGATCCATTTTTATTTTAGCTGAGTACATGGTGTGATAGATGGGTTTAATTCAGTCTTCTGCATTTGGATAACCAGTTTTTCCAGTGCCATTTACTAAAAAGGTTCTTTCTTCTACTGCATGTTTTTGTCAAAGTTCAGATAGGTGAACGTGCCCCGAGTTGTTTCTGCATCCTCTGTTGAGTTCAGTTGATCTACACATCCACTTTATGCTGGTAATGTGCTGGTTCTAACACTGTAGCTTTGTAATTTAAGTTAAATATGGGATTGTGATGCTTCCTGTTTTGCTTTTTTCATCAAAGCTTCCTTTTGCTCTTCTGCTCTTTTTTCAGGTTCTGTATTAATCTTAACATTGCTTTTATTCTAATATTTCTTTTTATAAAGGGAGAACTATAAACCAACAATTCCCATGCCAGGGTTACTTATTTGTGCCTTGCTCACTTCTCTACCATCTGTGGGTAAATTAGGGAACTTTTAATCAATTATGAAGTTAAATTATAATGAAATTAAAATTAAATTGTAGTCCCAATGAAAAATTGATGATAAATTTAATAAAATTATGGGTATCCATAAAGAAAATAATAAAGTGATCTTCTTCCATTTCTTTTTCACCCTTTCCTCCTTTGTCATCTCATCCAATCCCTCTTGTGCAGAACCTCACCTGTACCTGCAGGCCCTGGCTCTGTAGACATTTTGAGTATTATTGTATTTAAATGTTAGCATTTTGGATCTGTCCTAAGAGTCATGACTTTCCTACAATTGTTCACTCATAAACAATATTCCTTTTTAAAAAAGTAATTATGAACTTCTGTGCTCATCTCAGGAGAATGTGAAAATGTTATATGGTGCTATAGACAAACAACCCTTTAATTAGTTATCTTCCAGGAGAATGAGTAATAGACCAAAGTGTCGCAAACTTTAATGTACACCATCAGTCACTTAGTGACTTACTAAAAGGCAGACTCAGTAGAGCAAAGGCATGGGGCCTGACATTCTGCATTTCTCTGTTCCTTGGGTGATGTGAGTGCTGAGTGTCCATTGATCGGTCTGAGCAGCAAGGTAATGTAACTACTGGTCACACTGTTCATATTTGCTTGAGTGATTGATTGACTGATTTTGACTTTAGGGCAGTGTGTGCAGGGTGTACAGGGTCTCACTGTGTAGATCAGACAAGTAGTGTTTCTCCTGTTTTCAAACTCCCACGTGCTGGGTTATAGGTATGCGCCACCAGTCCCAGTCTTATAATGTTCATATTTTAACAGAATATTTATACTGTGTATGCAAAGAAGTCTGAGTGCATAGATACATACTGAATAAGAAATCATGGTGTTTAATTGCCTTGATTCTTTGAGGTAAATATTTCCCATAATGTTTTTCAGTAATACTAGGATTTTGTGTGTATGTTTTAGGTTTTTCCCATTTTAGCCACCCCAGTACAAGTATTCTTTTTATTTCACTTACTTGTATTCTTTTAAATTAAAACACTATTACTTATTCTTTTCAAGTATATCCTTAGTGCTCCCAGGTACACATGTGGAGCTGTGAGTCTCTCTTTCAGTTGTCTAATGTAAATTAATCTTATATACCTCTGTTTTTCCCTGTGTATTTCATGTTCTGAGGCTACTAGAAAAGGTACATAAAGAGTTATGACTGATAATTCTAAATTGGAGACTTTTTCTTTGGATGAAGTTAAGGAAAGGGTGCGTGTAATAACAAATCTTCTGTGTGCTTGTGGTCTAAGTGACAAATGGCTTTCATTCCTTACCTCACTCATTTACTCAGTTCCTACTGAGCATTGCCATACAGTAGCATAGTTGGCAATAAAATCCTTGCTATCCATGAACCTGTTTCTTTTTCCTTTTTTCTCCTTTTCCCATGCATGTATGTGCATGCACACACATGTGTTTATAGAACATATATTTAAGAAGCTAAAAAACACATAGTGAAACTGTATAAAACAGTTGAAGGGAATAAAGAAAAATAGGGGTAGACTGGGGTAGCTGTAAATGAGAAGGCATTTGAGCAGAAACTCGAGTAGACTTTGAGAAAAAGGGTTGCAAGCAAAGGGAACAGCAAATGCACAGGTCATGTGTTGAGAACGAATTTTGCCTCCTGGATAAATAGCACAGGAGTGGCATGGCTGGTGATGAGCGAGGTGAGCAAAGCAAGGAGACTGGACCTTGGGCTTGGTCCATGTGGTAAATGAGGAGGCTTCTTAGCAGGTGGAATCCAGCTACATTTCTGCTCAAGAATCTCAGTGGCTGGATGGGGATGTAGCTTGGTGGCATCACTGCCTACCTGGCAATTGCAAGGTCTCCAGTTCAGTCTCTGGTCCCAGAGCCTGAACTCTCAGTGCCGGGGAGTCTGGGACAGGAGGATCACTACGAGTCTGAATTGTGTAGCAAGACCTTGCGTCAAAAAATTTTTTTAAAAAATCAGTGGTTGCTATTACTTGTAAGATGAAGATGGAAAATCTTGTGTGTGTGTCCTCAGCCTTAGCCTTGGTAGGCAGCCATCTTTTCCCAGGTTGTCTCTGTGCAGACTGTTTTGTTTTCTGCCTCTTGTTGCTGGTTCTTTCCATCACAGGACCTTTAGGTGTTCCAGTCCCACTGCTGGGACAGGAGGGCTTTGGGAAACATCTTTGAAGCTTGATCTATGACATTTTACCTTCATTATCAGTTATCTAGAGACTTATCTGGCCTTTTGTAATTTCTGTTATACACATGTACAGGGCCGTACACCCTCCATGACAGGGCAGCATTTTTATTTTATGTTTTGTGTGATTATTTGATGATTATCTCTTTCTCCTACTAAATTACAGACTCCTTAAGCTAGAAACTGTGGGAGCTTTTTTCCTTACCATGTTATCTCTAACGTTTGATGTGGTATCTGTCACTTAGCAGTTGCTTAGCAAAGGTGTACAATTGATTTTTTAAAATTTCAGCCTTATATGCTTTTAAACTCATTCCTCCTTTTCTTTTAACATCTATTAATCCATTTTACTTTGTTCCTTACTTTCCCATCCCCCATCGGGCTCTGAAGATTCTTACTCCAAATTCAAGATTCTGAATGGAAGTGAGTATTTCCTACTGACTAAAGAATAATGGGAAAAAATGTGCTGGTGGCATTCAGTAGCTTGTTGCTGTTCCATTTGAAATCAAAGATCCCCTTCATAAGTGAGAATAGTGCATCTGTTTCATCTTTTTTATGATGAAGGTCTATGTCAAACATTGCAGTGTGAGTATTTTTCAATTTCATTTCTTTTGTTCTTCTCATGTCTTTACTGAGTCCATCCATTATTAACATTTATAATTTAGCATTGTTCTCTGGCACTGTGAGGTGCTCTCTGTATTGCTGATAGATGTGTCTTTGTTTTGGTCTTGGGCCTTGCAGCTGTCTGGGTCCTTGGATTTTGCTTGGCGAAGCATTTCATTTGTTACATTACCTGCTATTGTCACTGCTTTTGTCTTTACCCTCAGTTATTCGCTTCTTACGCTCTGTCTTAATCCCATTACAAGGTTTGTTCTTGCTATTTTTATTTGTCACAATATCTATTGTAATAGAAGATGTCATGGTCAGAACATCTCTTTTACTCCATTATTAGTGTCACTCAGTCATTTGATGTAAAGAGTCAGTCTTGTGTGCTCTTCTGGCTTTTTTATGGATACTTGTCCATCTATTTCATTTAAAAAATCATGTTGGATCTTTTTCTCCCCCTAATGCATGGTTGTGACTCATTGATTTCATCTTGTTGATTCTGAATGTGGTTGACTTGCCTTGCCTATGAAGCAAGCCTTTGGAGGGCCAGGCCAGTGGTGCTGTGGAAGAGAGCGCGGTTTCACTGATGCTTGCTCCAGCATGTGTGTGTCCCTGGGGCTGAGCATCAGTGAGGGCTTTTGATCATGGGATGATAGTGGACTCATTTACTGGAGTTCAATTTATGTATTTTACCTCCACTTTAATGTAGCCAACCTGGTGAAAGTTTTTTAGAGGTTCAAAGTCGCTACATTTCTATTGTGAGCAAAATATTAAAAGAAAGCACGCTTCATCTTTGCTTCTCCTTAGTGATAGATTAATAAAGCTAGGTTGAAGAAATTTATTCTAAAATAAATTGATTGCTTGGAAAAGCTTACTATGCAACATTTAGCAGAAAAATGGAAATATTGAGGAGTGCTGATAGCAAAATAAATAAAATTTGTTTGATGGTGGTATATATAATATTAGCCTCTCAGAAGTGACCATCTAACATTTATAACAACTTCTCAAATAACTTAAAATAACTCAGAATTGGAGGGGGAATTTGGCTTACTAAAATATAGTTGAGAAATCTCTTCTTTTGGGGTTGTGACTATTTTTCTTTTCAGAGAAATAGCTGTAGCTTTTGAAAGGCTTGTATTCAATCTATAATTTATGAAAACAAAGAGAATGAACAAGCAAGTCTAATCCTAGGAATCCAGTAATTGTGTGAATATTTTATGTACAACCAACTGTTTTAGAATCAGATCTTACTTGTATCCACATTCTCTCTTTGCCCCCCGACTTTAACAATTTCTTTGAAATTGCTTTTTTCTTTCCTGTTTTATTAGCTTTATTTTTTTCAGCAAAGAAAAATTATGGTATTAGTCAGCTAGAGGAAGAAACCAGCATCATTGTGGACTCTCAGAAGTCAAAGAATTCTAGAAAATTTAGATGACTGAAAGTCGTTAAACAGATGTTGTAACCTCCATGTTGCAGAATCTGCCTCTCATTTCTACAAAATTTATACCATTGGAGAGGCTCTTTCACATTCACTTGAAGAAATTTTTATTAGCTTTTAGAGGGAAAGAGATGTTTCTTGGAGTCTAGACTTCCCTTGACTAAAAACACCAGCACTTAGGCTCTCCAAGTGAAAAATAGGACAAGCTCAATATTTACCCTGTGAAAGAATAAAACACACAACCGTAGCACATGCAGATGAAAGTGTCATTTATTCATTAAATACCAAATCAAAAATTTACTTGCCGATATCTATTTTTCCCATGCTGCATCTCTCTGGATTTTGGTTTATACCTTTCTCATAACAGTTTTCATAGCATCATGGTCATTTGCATATCTTCTACTAGTCTTTTTATGAGAACCTTATAAAAATTCAGTGTGATAAATACCTGTAGTGATGCTCTGTGTGAACATCTGGTTCACAATTATCTCCTTTTTCTAAGAAAAATGTGAGCTTCTGGCAATTGTATCTGTACTCTTGATATTAAATTTATGACTATAGATTGTGGACTCAGAGGTTGGATATGATAGAAACAGGGTAAGTCAGAGTTTATCTTTCAGGAATTGGAAATTTTGTGTATTAGTCTATTTTCTGTCGCTATGATAAAATACCCTGGGCCAACTACTTTCTAAAGAAAAAGGTTTAGATAGCTTATGGTTTTGGATGCTTAAGGTCTAAGATTAGACTGCTCAGTTGTGTGACCTCCCCTTTTTGCTGCATCATGTGATAATGGATGGTATCACAATGAGAAATGTGTTGGGGAGTGGGAGACATCATATGGTGACAAAGAGATACATAGTTGCTGTTTTACAACATCCCACACAGCAGGGAATACCTGAGCCAGGGACGGTGAAATGGGAGGTACTTATTTTTCTGAGAACACTGACCTAATTACTTCTCAGTTGTCCCCGCATCTTATGTATTTCCCACCACCTTCCTGATATTTTAATACCAGTCTTTGAAGGATATGCTCAAACCATACTGCTTGGGACAGAAAAAGAGAAATAGACCAAGTATTGCTGGAACTGAGTTACGTTAATGACAGTCAACAAAAATATTTCCTTCATTCATTTTCTCAAAATTATGCATTAAATGCTTCATATATTTTAAGTGCTAGGGCTCAAGGCAAGAAAGGAAGGCAGTGAAATCAGGCATAATACACACTCTCAAGCAATTTATACATTACTGAGAAATTTGAGCGGTAGTGAAAGATAGTAATCAAACACTTAAATAAAAGTATAAATTGAGGAGCACGATCCACCCCAGCCTGGCCTGCCTTGCAATTCCCTGGAGATGCTGTCCCCAAGCCCGCCAAGCAAGCGAGAACTATTGTGACTCTTACAACCCCTGATACAACCGAGTCCAACGCTGTGAGTGTGTGGAGGAACTTTCTGCTTCCCAATGTGCCCCGTCATCTGGAGACCCTGACCGCAAGTCCGCTAAGTGAGTGAGAAGATTTGTGAGTCTTTTGGCCCCTGATCCAGCCTAGCAGTCTTTTGGCCCCTGATCCAGTGAGTGTGAAGGAGAGCTCTGAAGCCTCAAGGTGTTCCCTGGGCTAGGGGCACAACAGAGGGGAACCAAAGGCTCAGAGTTGTAAGAGAAGGGTGACAGCAAAATGGAGCTGAACAAAATAGCTAGATCCAGCCCAGGCATAACTGGATAATCTCAAACGTATTAGATTGGCACCCAAATCTCATTAGGTGCTAAGGTTATAACTGCAACAAAGTTCTACATCAAAGGTCAGAGGTCAGTGCTATACAAAATGACAAAGACAAGGAGCAAAATGCAATCTCAGGCCTCCAGCCCACCAATGACAAGTGCAGAGGACACAAGCTCAGCTGAAATGAATGAATTAACAGAGTCAGAAGCAAAGAAACAACAGAAGAAAGGTATAAAGGAACTCAGAGCAGAATTAATTCCTGAAATAAAAAAAAAGAAATTTTTGAATACATTGCATCTGAAATAATGAATCAAATCCAGAAACATATAGGGGAAACCCAATGCCCACCCAGAACAAGAGCAGGGAACACTATTCCAACTGGAACATGAATTAACAGCATCCCAAGAAAAGAAGTAATAGCAGAAAATTAATGAGAAATTCAAAGCAGAAATAGTTTCTGAAATAAAAAAAGAAATATTTGAAAAAATAGCATCAGAAATAGAGAATCATATACAGAAACATATGGAGGAAACCCAATTTGGAAAAAACTCTGCAGTAAAAGAATTAATAGTTACCTCTAAAGAAGACATGGGTAAAAAAAATAGGGGTGATTAGAAATATGACAGATTCTCTGAATGAGCAATACAGGAAAGAAGTAGGTCACATAAAGCAGAGTCAAAGAGATATTGAAGAAAGTAAAATTTCAATCATGAGTCTACAAAACCATTTGAGTGAAAGAGAAGACAGAATTTCAGATCTTGAAGATGCTGGTGCAGCAGGTGAAAAGGTGAGAAAGGATCTTTTAAAAACAATTAGTAGCAAGAAAAAAATAATCCATCACCTGCAAGATGATGCAAAGATGAACAATGTGAGATTAATAGGAATGAATGAAAGACAGAGTTAATACAAATGATAAAAAAAGAACATGGGCAGAAGTAATAGCAGAAAACTCCCGAAATATGAGAAAACAATCTAACATTGTAACTGAAGTATATAGAATGCTAAATAATTTCAACTGAAGTAAAAACATACCGGGACATATAATAGTCAAGATCCCAGAAATCCAACACAAGAATAATATACTGAAAGCTGCTAGAGAAAAGAAGCAGGTTACATTCAAAGGAAAATCCATCAGAGTTACAGCTGACTTCTCTTCACAAGCCGTGAAGGAAAGGAGAGCATGGAACAGAGTTCTTCAAGTTCTCTATGAAAATAAATTCCAGCCCTGACAACTATACTCTGCAAAACTTTCTTTCAAGTTTGATGGAGAAGTGAAATACTTCCATAACAAAGAACAACTAAAGAATTTCATGATGACAAAGCCATCCCTACAGAGGCTATTAAAAGATGTTCTAGAGAAGGACCACAATGACCAGAACTTCACTAATGAGAACAGAAGGAACCCACTAGACATGGCAAACAATTAAACACAGGACAAAAGGATTAAACAATAGCACTTAATAACATGAGAGTCATAAGTCAACACAATTCCATTATAACCATCAATGTAAATGGACTCAATTCACCAATTAGGAGAAATAGACTGGCATAATGGATTAGGAAACAAAATCCATCAATATGTTATATACAAGAAACACACTTAACTCAAAAAGACATTCATAGGCTTAAAGTCAAATGATGAAAACAATACGACATGCTCTAGCACCTCAGAAAAAAGCAGGAGTACCAATTCTACTCTCAGACAGTCTGAACTTCAAGCCAAGAATGATCAAATGACACAAAGAAGGCCACTATATACTGGTTAGGGGAAAACTTAAAGAGGAAGTGGTAACACTCATAAATATCTATGCACCAAACACAGGAGCCCCAACAATGTGAGATAAGTCATAATGGATAGGAAAAATCTAATATCCAAGATCAATCTGAACAGGAGTCCTTAACAGACCCTTATCTCAAAATGATAGGTCAACCAGACAAAAAATTAGTAAACAAGTAGCAGAACTGAACCAGAGTTTGGAATAAACGGACCTGGTGGACATATATAGCGTGTTCCGCCTATCCATATCTGAATACACACTTTTTTCCAGTGGCACATGGGTAATATTCTAAAACAGACTTCATACTAGTCCATTGGTCAGACTTAAGTATACCTTAAGTATATGAGAAAATGCAGATTATCCCATGCATATTATTCAATGACAGTGCAATAATTTGTGATAAACACCCAAGATGTCTGTCATATGAGGAATGGTTGAAAAAGATGTCATATTTCTATATAGTGGAATATTACTGAGCTATAAAATGATAAACTTGAAAGCAGTTATATTGAAGTGGATTCCACTTGAACATATACTCATAAGTGAAATAATCCAGGCACTCGTGTGGAAATATCATATAGTCTCCCTAGTATAAGAAATAGAAAAAGAAATACAAATAGAAAGGTATAACAACAACTAAAAAGAAGTTAGTCAGATAGTTAAGGTTAAGCTGAATTGCATATTTTTCAGGGTAACAATCAGCTTCTCTTCTGGATGGCTAACAATCTAAGTTTGCTGATCAAAAATTGGAGAAATGGAAAGGCTGCAATGTCAGCCAACATTTTGGCCCAAGCCTTTCAAGGTCAGTGAAGACTCAGGACATAGGAGAACCTGTATTTTAACTTCATGCAACTTAGTTGTGCCCCAAATTTTCTGATCAAGGAGGTTATGGAGCCACAGAGGAATGTGATTGATGATCTATAGGGTGCCTAGGTAGAATCACAAGGAAAGAAAGGTTTCTGTCAGGCTTTCTCGGAGAGCAAACTGGTCAAGCAATGGCTGTAACTCATCCACATGGCTGACACAGACAAAGGCTCTATAGAGTGAGCTACAAGGTTACAAGAGAAACCCTGAGGGGACTTGACTCTCCTCCTCAGGTACAAAAGTTACATTTTTTTTGTTATGTGAGTCTTGCTGTATCTTGGTCTTAGCCATCCAGCAGAAAAGTATGAGAATTATTGTGGACTCTTGGATTGTGTTGGATTGGTTCGCTGAATTCAAGCATGTATAATGACTGAATACAATAGAATACCCATTTTTGACAGGACTAAACAAAAAAATGGGGATACAAAGGAAGAACCATTGTGTGTATTTATAAACAGTACAGTTAAGATAAATAGGTAGTACTTTTGCATAATTCTATGAGAAGAAAGAACTGCACTAATAGTGTGTGGACAGAATATCCTGTCTACTTCTTGTACTATGCATCACCACTAGGAAGATAACAATATAAAAAAGTATTAATTATTGAAATTGTACTATAATTCAGCTTTATAAATTGATAGGTGTACAGCTACATTCTCTTAAGTCATTGAGTAGAGGCATCTGCTCTAATAGTGTTTGTAGATAGAGTATCATTTATGCACCTTGTACAACAAAAAGCCACTATAAAAACAATGTGTAATGTATTAATTGTTGAATCTGTCCTAGTAATTTGATTTGAAACTTTCTCATTGGTATTTGTTCTTCAATAAAAACATACAAATTTATTTGAATAAAGAAATGGAATTTACTGCTGCGATAACAAATAATGCGTTTAAGGTCGAGATTTCAGGTCAGAAAGGCTTTTCTACAAAGCAGTAAAAGTTTATTTTTTCATAGGAACATTTATTGTTTAAAAAGCACATGACTTCGATGGAAGTAGTCGAGGGAGACATTTTAGGGGGAAGGACGGATGTGAGAGGCCCAAGGTTGCAAGAAAAAGTGTGGGATGGGACGCTAGTGTGCCTAGGGCTGACAGTGGAGGCTGACTGTGGCGGCTTCCTCTTCTTCGTTATATAAACAATGGAGTTCAACTGAGGGACTTTTATCAGGTGTCTAAATTGATTATATTTATGGTAAAATTTAGTCACAGGTAAAAAGGGGACAGAGCCCATTTTCTACGTATTCACCTAGCAAAGCAGACGAAAACAGATAAATTTACTAGATTATAGAATTTTATAAGAACAAATTGCTGTGGAACAATGGATTTTTATGTGCCCATTTGAGGCAGTTCTGATGGCAAGGGAGCTTTATTTCTAGTACATGTGATTAGTTGTGTCAATTTTGATGTTTAATGTTTGACTAGCAAATGATGGTGGTCAAAGCTTCTTAATTTGGCAGGTGTTTTTCTAGATGAAATTAGAAAGGGGCCCAAGGTGAACCAGAGTGCCATCTGGTGATCATTTACATAAATAGCAGGCACATATTCCCAGAGGACAGTTACAAAACTACCTAACACTTAACAGAGAATGATAAAATCCCAGTAATCTGTGCTAAACATTTTTATAAAACATCACATATAACACATATTACATCATACTAGAATTTAAATCGCAATATAATAATATTGAGTATAAAGGAAGTGCATAATTTACGTCATATGATTAAAATAAGATACACAAATGACTTTTCCACCCTGTTCTTCCCCCCGCACAGATACAGGTACGTGCTCATTCAGGTGACAATGTGGACTCATGTCTTCCTTAGGATTGTTTTATTTTCTTCTAAAGAGTCATTTATAGTTGCTAAATTAGCTCTTTTCTCTCTCTCCTCTCTTCCTCTTCTCCCTTTTTCTTTTCTTCTTATTCTCTCTCCTCTTCCTCCTCCACTACCTCTTCTTTCCCCTTCTTCCTCCAGCTCTTTCTCTTCTATGTACTCCTCCCCTTCCTTCTCCTCCTCCCGTCCAGCTCATCTTATTCCCCCCCCCTTCCCTCTCTCACTTTTTTCTCTCTTCCTGCTGGGATTGTTCCAAAGCCTTGCCATGTCAAGCAAGCACTCTCTCATGGAGCTGCACCTCCAGTCCTCGTAAATTTTTTTATTTTAAGAAAAGGTCTTAATATGTTGCCCAAGCTGGCCTGGAATCTGTGAATTCCTGCCTGAGCTCAGTTAACTTTGTCTGGTAAGCTAGATGTAGAAAAAATCGAATGCTTTTTGAACAATTCATTTATTTTATCCACTTATTATTCACAGTTACAGTTTGGCACCTGATAAGTAAAGTTCTTTTCTACTGAGGATGTGACAGTGAAAAGATCTGTGAGAACTCATATAGTTAAGGGATTTTCCAGGAAGAAGACAAAAAGTGGCAAGTAAAATATATGTTATCCCACAAAGGCTTAAGTGCTGAAAGATAAAGTTAGATAAAGAGCCTAAGTAGTGATTATAGAGTAGTAGGGGCATTGCTATTTTATATGTATGTGAGAATTCATGCAAGAAAACATTATAGAAGCAAAGGAATAGTATAAAGAAATATGTCTATATACCTATATCTGCATCTCTGTGTGTAAGGAATAAATTCAATAAAACAATTAAATTTATAGGTACATAATAATTACTTTATCATGCACAATTATAAAAGCATATGTATAATAAGGAAGAGGACGTACTACATAGCTTTCATGCATAGGAGGTGGAGAGTCCACATTGGCTGTCTGTGCTGTGCAGCCAAAAGATGCAGTAGGTGCACAGTTCAGGGACCTGGGGCCCTCACAGCGTGCTGAAGGATGTAGATGTGAGTCTGAGGCTTATGTGTGACAGCTCTGTGGAAAGCCACTGGTGTGAGTCTACCTTGACAGGCTGGAGAAGGCAGAGTCTGATGTTCACATGTGACGGCAGCAGCCACAGATGCACCAGCTCAAGCAAAACCAAGCCTTCGCTGCATGCTCACTTCCTGCTACTTCCTGTTTTCGGCCCACCTAGCGTGCAATCCTACTGGGTGATGCCACCCATCCCCGATAAGGGCAGGCATTCCTCTCTCCATTTTCTAGCCTTCATCGGAAAACACCCAAGCCTCGCTATTCCACAGACACATGGAACACCTATAATAGTAACGTGCCATTGAACTACAAGTACCCTGCTTTGCCACTGAGAGCTACAAATTCAGTCCTTATGAAATTTTTAAATTTTGAGATAAGATCTGAATAAGCCAATTGTACTTCGCTAATCTCTTAGATGTCTAAAGCCAGTCACGTTTACCATCAAGAACAACTGTCACGTGTTGAACTAGCATCTCTTGAAGAAGGAATAGCAAGTGCAAAAGCTTCAAGCTTATCGAGTGAGTTCATTCAAGAAAAAAAAAAGAACAGTGTGGCTGGGGTAGAGTGGGAGAGGATGGCACATGGGGGAGGAAGTTGGAAGTTGTAGGAAGACTTTTGCTAAGGTCTGTAGAATCACATTAGGCCTTGGTTTTTCCTGCAACAACAACAAGAAAAATGATGCTGCAGGAAACTTTATGTTCGCTTTAGGAGTTGCGCCTATTACACAGGAAAACTGATGGGAGTTTTATGTTCCATTTTTTTTTTTTTTGTTGGCAGAGAAGCAGAATTTGGAGCACCTAATATCTCATTCATTGGGAAAAACACTTTCTTTTTTTTTTTTTTGGTGGAACCAGGGATTGAACTCAGGCCCTTGTGCTTGCCAGGGAAGCGCTTATTCCACTGAGCCATTTCCCTGGCCCCCAGGAAAAACACTTTCTATTTCTAAAAGCAGCCAAAGCTAAGCAGAGGTTGAATTGTAAGAGACATAAGCAAATATACACAAAACAAGGAAAAAACTTCACTGGTATTTACCTTTGGAGAGGGATGGAATGTTAGAAGAAAAAGCTAAATGTTGAAAAGAAAATATAAAGGAGAAAATAAATCAGAGTGTTCATTGATGTCACCTTTTATGCTGATGCTAAACTCTGGAGAGGGTTTCACTTGTGCAAATCAGGTGATGCTGAGTAGACATCTCTGTTTTTCCTCTGATTACTGCTATGCTGAACACTCCATCAAGTTCATATCCTTGTAACTTTTGTGCTTCATTTTGGAGAAATTTTGGAAAAGGGATTGTATAAGAAGACATTGCTACAAGCATCAACCTTTGTGTTTACTCAAGAGGTGTATTGAAGTCCTAGCCCCTGTCATCTGGGTTTGTGATGTTCTTTGGAAACGGGGCTTTTGCAGATGTGAAAAAGACGTAGATCAGATAACAGATGGGAATGGGCCTTACATCTAATGACTCATTACTTTATATGAATACCTTGTGAGGATACAGAAACAGACCCACAGGGCAATTATTTGTGAAGACAGAGACTTGAATGACTCATCTACCAGCCAAAGAACATCAAGGATTGCTTCTACATAGAAAAACCTTAGAGTGATTTGGAAAAGATTTCCTTCAGAACGTGTGGTGGTGTCAGCTCTACTGAGAGTTTGAGTTCAGACTTGTACCTTCATAACATGGTCTTCATGTGTTTATCTAATTTATTGAGGATTTTCATCATGAAAATAGATTGATTTTATTTTACGCTCTTTTATCTATTGAGATGATCAGATCTTTTGTTCTTTATTCTGTTAACATGCTTTATCATATTCATTGATTTATATCTTTATATCTAGGAAAAAATTTTCTTGATCATAACATATATCTGTTCAATGCAATATCAATTTAAGTTTGATAATATTTTGCTGAAGATTTTTCATTTATGTTTATTAGAAATTTAGGCCTATATATTTTTTTTTTCAGGACAATTGCAAGCTCAAAAAATGAGTTTAGAAGTATTTCCTTCTGCAATTTTTGGAACAGTTTGAGATAGATTGGCACTTTTGTCTTTAAAAATTGGCACTTTTGTCTTTAAAAAATTGGCAAAATTCACAATGAATCCCATCTGGTCCTAAGGTTTCTTTTGGAGTCTTTTTTTTTTAAAAAAATTGATTATTAATTCAATCTCCTTGTTAGTGTTTTGTTCAAATTTTCCATTTCTTCATATTTTAGTCATATTAGGCTGCATGTATCCAGAAATTCATCAGTTTCTCTTGATGATACACTTTGTTGGAACAAGTGTTCATAGTACTCTGTGGTGTTAGTTGTAATATCTCTTTTGTTTTTAGTTTTACTCATTTAACTCTTCCTTTTTTCTTAGACTAGCTATGGCTTATCATTTTTGCTTAACTTTTCCAAAAACAAGTTTAAGAGCCATTTATCTTTTCTACTGTTTTTATGGGCTTTGTTTCATTTATTCCACAGTCTCTATTATTTTCTTTCTGCTAACATTTGACTTATTTTGTTTTTCTTTTTCTATTTTGTTTTTTTTTTTTTTTGATGCAACTGGGGATTGAACTCAGGCCTTTGCACGAGCCATCTCCCCGGCCCCTGTTTTTCTTTATCTTTCTGATGTGTAATGTTATGCTATTGATTTAAGGTTTTTATTTTTTTTTCTCATTGTAGGCAATTATCATTACAGATTTTTCTCCTAGAACTTCTTTTTCTCTTCCAATAAGTTTGGATATGTTGTTTTCATTTTAATTTTTCTCAAGATATTATTTCCAATTTGAGTTTTGTGGGGTATTTTTTCTTAGAAACATGGTGTTCAAACTCTACATAAGTGTGAATTCCTCAATTTTCCTCCCACTTATATTTCGTGAATCATATTGTGATCAGAAAAGACACATGATATGAATGAAATCTGTTAAAATGTGTTAAGACTTGTCTTGGTCTAAAATATGATCTATTGTTGAGAATGTTCTGTGTGCACTTGAAAATATGTTACCTTAACATTGTTGGTTAGAATATTCTGCATATCACTGTTAGGTTTATCTGTCTAGTGATGTTTAAGTTTTCTGCTCCCTATTTTTTAATGTATCAGTTACTTAATTATGTTCCTAGTAAGAAATTTAGAATGCTAATTTATGTAGATAAATTCCATTTATGAGAGCAAAAATGGATTACAGGTAGCTCTGGAGCTGAGGAACAGCATTAATTTTTGTTAAAAATCTGTGAGTCCACCACTTTCTGATCCATCTTGAGATGCTCTGAAATCTGGTACCTCTCAGTTTCAGTGTTGAAGATCTTACCCTCCTGTTGTCTGGGTTTTTGCAGCTTCTTCTTTGAAGTAAGTGAGGTATTTGGGGATTTTCACTTTTCTGATATCAATTTTTATAGAGGTGGTAATGATAAATTTCTGGTGTGTTCTTCATAGAGGAGCATGATTAAGGCTAAGAGACCTAGTCACAAGGAGCGAGCCACTGGCCAACTGCTTCAGGAAGACCACTATTGTCTCTGATGCCCGGTGAGGATGATCAAGATGGTGCCAGGAGCGATGCTAGCTTCAAGTCTCCTCACAGCTAACTCAAGGGTTTCTTACCATGCCTCAGAAGCCTTTAGGGCAGCACATCTTCAGTGGAGCAGTATCTAGGCATTTTTAGATGCTTAACTATCTGGGTACTGCCATTCTTGTCCCCCCCGAATGGTTTCTTGATCATTGCAAGAACTTTTTCCTTTTTCTTCTCAACCTTTGATTTAGCAGCCATGTACTTTCTCTTGTACAAAGCCTATCTGGAATACGTAGCAGATCAGAGTATCTATCAATTCCTTTAACTAGGACAGGATTTTGGCTTTAGTGGGGCTGCCCTTGTATGTTTTTTGTTTTCACGTTACCCTTTCTACCAGTGCTAATGGCAGCAGCCTTCTCGGCTTCACGTATCTTCTCTTTAGTGTCTGGCTTCTTAGTTTTTCACCTGCCATCTTGAAAGATGGGAAAGATTGCTCCCTTCTTGATTTCTGTGAAGATGATCTTTCCATGATTGAGAGGAGAGCACTAAAATTCCTTGCTATAGTTTTAAGGTGGTCTATTTCTCCCTTTGTGCCACTTAGTATTTACTTTGTATATTTAGAATCTGTTAAATTTTTGTACATATTAGTGGAAGTGCTTCCTCCTTCACTATTTGTGGAGGTGATTGAAACAGTTCTGTGGTTACATTTTTTATGTTTACATGTGAGAAGTAATTAAAAGATGTAATATTCAAATAGAGAAAAGACATACTGTCATCACTGTCCCTCAGAATGAATCCTCCTCGTTTCAAACACACTTAGCTAATCATTTTTGCTACTCACTGAGGCAGTTCATGGGATACACCTGTTTGAAGCAAGGGGGGATATTTTGAGGGGGAATTTCTGACAATGTTTTTTCTTATTGTAACAGTTTCTTAAAAACTTGGGAATTACCACATCTTTAAATCACATTCACACAGTGTGTGCATGTATAACTATCTATCTGTCTATCTGTCTGTCTGTCTGTCTGTCTGTCTGTCTGTCTATCTGTCTATCTATCTATCATCTATCTATCTATCTATCTATCTATCTATCTATCTATCTATCTATCTATCTATCTATCTATCTATCTATCTACCTATCTATAATCTATCTTAGTGAATTAGATTTTTTTTTTTTTTTTTGCATTACTCGGCATTGAACTCAGGATCCTGCACTTGTCAGGCAAGTACTTATTCTATTAAGGTATCTCTCTGGGCCCCAAAATGGAATTTTTTTTTGTGGTACTGGGTATCAAAGTCAGGACCTTGCACTTGCCAGGCAGGTAGTTATAGCACTGAGCTGTATCCCTAGCCCCTTAAATTCTTTATCAATTATAAAGATCTTGTCTTTCATAGTAGCTTTTTTTAAAACTTAGAGTCTGCTTGATTTGCATAAGAATATCCATTCCTGCTATCTTTTGTTTATCATTTGAATTAGATATTCTTTGCAAACCTTTCCTTTCGTCTTCTGTGTGACCTTAAATCGAGTCTCCTCTAAGCACTAAAATGTTGGGTCATGTTTTTTCTTTTTAGCTACTATATATCTTGAAATTGCAAATTTAATCTATTTACATTTTAAATAATTATTGAGAAGTGGGGAATCATTGTTGTTACTACGCTATGAGTGTTTTCTAATTACTTTCCTGCTCTTTTCTCTCTAGCTGTCTTTCTTTATGATGTGACCATTTTCCTGTAATGATGCACTTAGATTCCTTTTACTTCACGGTTTTTGTATTTATTATAGGTGTTTTTTTTTTTTCCTTATTTGTGCTTACCATGGGGCTCATAAAAACTTTTTATAACTACAATAAACCATTTTATGCTTCTAACAAGTTACTTGCATACAAAATCTAGTTTTTCTTGTCTTCTTCCCAAGGTTCATGTTGTTAATATTGCAATTTACAACTTCATGGTTTGAATTCATTAACAGTTACTGTAGTTATAGTTAGTGGTTTTGTCTTTTAACTTTTACATTTGAAAATAATTTATGTGTCAAATTACAATAATATTGTATATTTGGTTATATATTTACCTTTAGTGAGGTTGATACCTTCATAGTTTTTCATGTTACTAATTTATGTCGTTTCATTGTAGTTTATAAAAATTCCCCATAGTACTGCCTTAGGATGCTCCCTGGTGTCCTTAACTCTGGTGCTCTGAATAGGTTACAAACAACAGAAATTTATTATGTGCATTGTATAGGTTGAGGAGTCTAAATCTGAGTCGAGCAGAATTGGTCTCTACAAAAGCTTTATTTCGCATCACAGATAGGGCCTTCTCCCTTGCCTAGTGGAAGGGGAAACAAGCTATAATAAGACTCTAATAGCAATATTCCCATCCCTGAGGTTTCCATCGTCTTTGTCAGTACACTGTGCTTGAGGTCTTTATTTCCAGCTTCTTTATTTTGTCCCATTCATCAATATGGCTATTTTGTTTTTTCTTATACCATATTATCATCATTACTTAACAAAATTTGAATTTGTGTAGTAAAAGTCTTTCAGATTTAATTTTCTTCTTCAGTGTTGTAGGCTTTCCTGTTTTTTGTCTTTTATATAGACTTTAAGATCAGTTTGTTAAGATCTATGGAATTTTATCTTAAATTTTTATTTTGGTAAACAACTAGAAATTGTATATGTTAAGTGATGTGATACAAAGTTTTGATATATGGGTATATTGTTAAGGTACTGTATAAAATGAATTAATCATTTTGTCTCACATATTTCTTTTTTTTTTGTAGTCAGAATGTTTAAGATCTGTTTTTAGCAATTTTGGAAAATTGTGACTTTGTTAGGCAATATATCTTGAAACTGATTCCTCCTGTTCACTGAAACTTTAAATCAGCTTTAAAGTTGATCAAAACTTTTGGTCAACTTTTTCCCATTCCCTCTGCTTACTTTGGCCCAGGCTTCAAATAACTTCTGTTTTACTGGATACTTCTATAAACTCAACGTTTTCTTATTTAGGTTCTACGTCTGTGTAAGTAAGTAATGAAGTATTTGTTTTTCTGTACCTGGCTTACTACATTAGTATGATGTCCTCCAAGTTCACTCAGGTTGTCAGAAATAATAACAGAACTTGCTTCTTTTTTTTTTTTTAAAGGCATAGTAAGCATCTCTTGGTGCACATATGCCACATTCTGAAAGTCTATTTGTTGGTCCTTGGAGTGGCTTTTCGCCCGGGTTTTGTGCACAGTGCTGAAGTACACTTGGGAGTGCAGTTATGTCTTTTATATGCAACTTGTAATCCTTCATATCTGTACTTAGAAGCCCAGTGATAACGTACTAATGTTGTATTTGGATGCTCTATCCCTTGTTACAAGTAGATGGTTGAGGTCTCCTACCATCAATGTATTGCTATTCGTCCTTTCATGTCATTAATATTTGCCTTTTATATATAATGGTCTCAAGAAGGGCTGGCGAGATAGTTCAGTGCACTGAGCATGTGCTTAGGCCAATGCAACCACTGGGGTTCGATCCCGACACCAGAGCCAGTTCAGCTCCCTGATGCACTTACAATTTTCTAAAACGTGTGTGTGTGTGTGTGTGTGTGTGTGTGTGTGTGTGTATTTTTTAGGGAAGGGTCTAAAAGGTTTAGGGTGTCACTACTAGATCAGACTTGTACTGCTCTGCCTGTTTACAGCCTTCCAAGAGCTGGGATTACAGGTGCATGCCACCACACACAGTCTCAGTTATTGTCTCAGTGTGCCCAGGGGCAGGGCTGGCACAGCAGGCCTGGGGATTGAACCCCTGGCCCCTGTGCCTGCTTGCAAGTGCTTTAAATCCACTGAGCTATTTGGCCAGCCCTCTAAAACTTAACTGTTTAGTTTTTGTAATATATGTATAGTTACCACTGCTTTTGTTAGGCTTTCATTTGAATGGGCTATTCCTCTCTGCCCCATTTCCTCAGCCTGTGTCTTTAAAATTGGGGTATTCTGACATGGCGATTGAGACTGGGAAGTGGTGGCATGTCCCTGTAATCCCAGCACGATGAGTCTGATCTATGTAGTGAGACCCTGTACTCCCTGTACTAAACACACTTTAAAAAAAAATATTGTGGCAATACATGCTTTCATTATTTGGTGTTTTACTTCTCGTACTGAAAAATAAAAAATGTTTTATATACCAATCATATGATAGTAGAGTATCCTGAACATTTATACATTTTACCATTGATTTTACACTTTTATATTTTTCATTATCAATTCATTTCAACTTAAATGTGAACAGTTGCTGTAAGACAGGTCTAGTGGTGATAAATACCTTTAACTTTTGGTTCTTTGGAAAATGTGTCATATTTTTTCAAAAGTCATCAAATTTAATGGCTTTTTTGCTGCAAATAAAGCAGTTAGGCAATTGAAATAATTAGAGAAAATATTTGCTGACCAGATGTCTGAAAAATGGATACTATGTACCCACATTACATAAATAACTCGTACAAATTTACAGTTAATAACAAGATTATTATCCAGGTTAAAAACTGGGCAAAATATCAGCATAAACATTTCTGTAAAGAACTTATATAAATGTTTAAGAATTACATAAAAAGAGAATCAACAATGGTCATCTAGGAAATGCAAATAAAACCTACGATGATGTATCACTGTGCCATTTTTCCTATGTTTCTGAAGGAAAGTTTTGTCATTTGAAGCATTCCTCATTGGTAATTAATTTTTTCTTTAAACCTTTAAACATTTTATCACATTCTTTTCAGGGTTTCTGCTGAGAAATTCAGTGTTAACCATATTCTGATTCCTTTGTATAGGATATGATTTTTATGTCTTGTTACCTCAGGATTACTTTTCTTCATTTTTGATTGATTCTGATGTGTCTTAATTTTGAGGTGAAATCTTATCAGAGACCTCTAACTTTACTTTAGTGCTGGCTTCCTTCCCAAAATTTATGGAACTTTTCCATAAATTTTAGCTATTATTTGTTTAAATAGTCTTTCATCGGTCTCATCCTACTGTTTCTGTTATGCAGAATTTAGCTCTCCTGATGACATTTCCTAATTCCTGTATGGTTTATTCATTGCTTTTCTTCTTGGTTTTTTTCTGAATACTTTAAATGTCTCATTGAGATCACTGAGTCTTCTGTGTTATTGATTATAGCATTTAAGCTTTCTGTTAAAATTTTCATTTCAGGTATGTATCTTGCTTGCAAATTTCTATTTTAAATGTTTCTATGGTCATGCTTCTTATTTTCTTTGTGTATTATCATCCAAATTTCATTGGCTGTTATCAGCTTATTGAGAGTTGTTATATCTTCTTGGTTCAGTTTTGGTAATTTGTACCTTTCGAGGAATCTGTCCATTTCTTCTGTGTCTTCTATTCTGTGAGCGTAAAGATTCTCGAAGTAACTATTAATAATCTTCTGAATTTCCACTGGGTCTGTGGTGATTTCACCTTTTTCATTCCTTATTACATGCACTTGAATATTTTCTTTATTCTTTTTGATGAGGTTGGCTAGAGGCTTATCAACTTTATTTAGTCTTTCAAAGAACTAACCTTTTGATTTGTGGATTCTTTGAACTGGTTTCTTCATCTCAACTGAATTAATTTCTGCTCTAATCTTTATAATTTCTTCCCATCTTTGCACTCTGGGTTTCGTTTGCTCTTCTTTTTCTAGTTGCTGGAGGTGCAACATTACTTAAATTCCTATCCATAATTTCTTGTTCTTCACTGAACTTTTTAAAGTGGAATATTTTGAATTATTTAATAATTCTCTAATTTTTAGGGCCTATTAATGGAAATTTATTCATTTTTCTGAAGTGGTATTATCATTTTGACTTTCATCATTTTTGATTCATTATATTAGTGCTTGTTCACTTGAGGGAAGGACACCTTCTTTTGGCCTTTGAAGGTGTTCTTTGTCAGGAATAGAACTTCGCTATGTAATCTAGCACAGCATGCTTGATGCATCTGTTAATGGCTGCAGGTAGATAGAAGTTGGTGTTGATTTCTCTGTTTGCTCAGCTGCTCCTGAAGTTGATTAGGAAGTGCTAACTGGATTCTGTTGATCAGACAAAGAAGAGACTCTGGACTCATCAAGTGGAGCTTCTCGACAGGCAACACAGTAATTCCTGGTGGAATAACTCATCACCTCTGCTTCTTGGCAAGAAAGGATCACGGGATTCTGAAGCTGGTCATGGCTGGGTTTGTATGAAGTCATTGCTCAGAACAGGGAGCTCTGAAGAATATGCTCTAAGGAAATATATGGCTTATGACTCCCTCCATTCCTAGGTGAAGAGTCGGGGGAGATTCTGAGCTTGATGAGTCATTCTTTGATCTCATATGTTGAACAGAGCTAGTCAGCTATTCATTATGTTCTGCAGAAGCACACAGCGACAGCTGTGCTTATTCAATCTCATTCCTAAATTCTGGGTCCTTCCACAAAAGTGTTCTTATCTGTGTGTAGTCATTTTGTGTTGTGAGGCCCTATACCACCTATTCCATTAATTTGATAACTTTGGTTGTTGATTGGGAATTGCATGGAAAAGAATTGATATTTTCAAATATTGAGTCATTTAATGAATTAGCATGGAGAATAACATATGTCCTAGGATTTCATTTATTGCCACTGTGCTTCCTTTAAAGAAGGGGCAGCATTGAATAGTGTGGGGGCTGGATGGTGGAAAAGGAATTCTTCTTTTTGGATATATTGCAAGCCTGATTACTGAGATACAATGTGCTAAGAACACTGCCAGTAGTGGAGGATAAATTGTTTGTGATGTGAGAATTATTCAGGGCTTGACAGGATGATTTGAAACAGGGAAATCAGAAGACTATGTTGTTGGGTTTTATTTTTAACCTTCAAGCCTTCAATTTTGTTTTAGTAAAAGCTTCACCTTAGTTTTAATGGTTCCAAATATAATCTAGAAAAACTTGTTTCATACCTTGTAGGGAATGGAGTCAGCCATTTTTTATTTAAATCAGTGACTTTGCCATCTAGAGAACATTTTACAATGTCTGGAGACATTGTGGCCATAATTTGGGTTGAAAGAAAGGGAGACTACTAGTATCTATTGGGCAGATGCCAGAAATACAGTTCAAAAGATAATTGTTTACAATAAAGGATTATCTAATTCAATTAATAATGCTGAGTTTGAGAAGCACCAAATTTCTAAGTAAATCTTGGAATTTTTGAAGCAAATTGTGCTCTAAAGATTTTGTCACAAATTTGGAAATTGACCACCTGCACACATGGGCGTACACACACACACGTATACTCACACATACATACATCACAAATAAGCTTTCTTGCAATTATATATTTTATCATTGATTTGGGAATGATATTTTGAAATTTTGTTACATCTTGTCTCATTACTGTATGAAAACATGCTAGCAAAGTCCAAGTGAGAGTTGGGACAAAAACAGGACCATTTTTATTGTTTTGTTTTGAGTTACTGTTTTGCCTATTGAAGTTTTTTTTTTTTTAAAAAAAGGAACATTATTGTTCAAGTTATAGCCTTATGTTACATTGTGTCGGGACAGTTTGCATTATGGTTATGCACATTGATTTTTAGTGATCGACTGCAGCTATTTCTGCTGCTTCTGTAAACTGGTGATAAATATTCCTGAAATAGTTTTAGAATTAAAGATAAAATATCCTTTAGAGAAGGTCCCTCTAATGAAACCCATTCTTATATTCTGCTCAATGGAAGAAGAAAGGTTTTTATTTTCACAGATGGTAACTAGAATTATAAATGTCAGTCCATTTCTGCTTATTTATTGACCAATTTGATATATCAATAAATCTGTTCATTTTATGGTCTAATTTTAAGGACATTAGAATAAAAATGCAGAGTTATGTTTTTTGCCTCAATTTCTGTGATTATTGTGACAGCAATGTTAGTGAAGAACTATACTTACTTAGAGATTGAAAAGAAGAGCTAAAAGCAACAAAAGTCTCTTTTTTTACCTCTACACCCTGCGATTTTTTTTCAGAATGAATAGCTCCAAATGCTCTATTCAAGCAGCTTTGGAGACCATAATGTGACTCTTCTGGTAGTAAAGAAGCTACTGTCATGTGCCAGGTCTCCCACAGCTAACCATTACCTCCTGTCAGTGAGAAATGTGGAGATTAAAAGCAGTCTCACCAAACACTGACACCATCTTGTATTTTTTATTTAAGAGATGCTGAAAGATTTCCTGCTGGCTGATCAAATATGTGAACAGCTGGCTCCTGACCATAATCTGTCACTTACATTACATTTCAGACTGTCCATTTAATATCAACACAGTGTCTCTGGGACCTTCAAGCTAACCAAAGGAGCAGAAGAACTCACAAGGAAGTGCAAAGTTAGCCCAAACTACGGATAGTCCAAAGGCCAATAATGGTTTATATCAAGTATATAGGGTGAAGGCAGAGATTCTTTGACGCTCAAACTATTTTTACAAGCCACAAATTATCATTCATTGGGTTGGAGTTGTGTCACTGGGATTCCAAATTTTTCATGAACAAATTTGTGACCCAAGTGACACAAAGAGTGGTTTGAAATTTTCAAAAAACAGTGTCTCAGATATACTACCTTACTTATTTAACTGTCTAAGCACCTCTCATCTAAGAGATTTATAAGTAAAAAGGAGAATGGTTATTTCATTCTTTTCTTATGACCCAATATTAATCCGAGTTGCCTCTATCAATCAGTGATCGGAGTGCCAGTTTAGCTGATATCCTTGTAATAGAAAGTCTCATTTGAATTGATTGATCAGCTGGATAACTTAGATAAAATGCAGTCTGCTTTTATTCATCTTTTTGTTTAATAATGAGCTGTCTAGAATTTCTACTCCTTTGATATATGTTGTACTCTAATAAAAAGCAATCAGCAGCAGAATTCACACAGTTCTTTGCTCTTGATTCCTTGGTAACATCTAGACTTCCTGGCTTATTATTATATGGTTAAGATGCTCTTGTCTGAATCGAGTGCAGATAGGAGCCTTTCCTAAAATGAAATTTTCCAAAATGTTGGGAGCACATTCTCCACCAAAAGAGAAGTAACCCTCTCTGGCTCTTTTCCCAAAGTCAACCTAGAAAATTGCCACCCACTTTCACCCAAAATGAGACCAGGAAAACTGCTAAGAGCTCATTTATAAAATGCCTTATTTGTACCAAGATATAATGCTTCAATCCTCCTATGTGCCTATGATCTAGGTGGATTTTTTAAAGTCGACCAATGTGATACATTTCTGATTGAAGTAAAACATTATAATGAAAAAAAATTTTAAAAAACCCTGAAAGTCACTACCTGAAGTAGTCACCTAAAGTCTTCCTTAGTAACTGAAAATACACCATATTTGAAATTCCCAATCTGTCAGAAGAATATATCATTTTAACAATATGGTATAATTTCTTTTAATAAATCATATTTGGATCCAGAATAGGAGAAACACTGAGGAACACACATTTTACTCAAATCATATACTTCTTATGAAAATTACTATTTTGTCTGCTACATTAGTCCACATCATTTTAACTCACTGTCACTGATAGAAAAATTAGCTTTTTAGAAGAATATGGAGGAAAGTGGAAGCAATAAATTGAGTAATAAATATCTGATATGATAAATAGGTAAATACCTTTAAAGACTCATTTTACATGTATAGTTATGGCTTTATTTTTTATGTATCTAGTACAGGGTTTACAGAGTCTTGCTACACAGATCAGACTCATAGTAATCCTCCTGTTTTCTGCTTCCCAAGCTCTGGGATTATGGTTGTGGCTTCAGATGAGGATGTCTGATATAATTAAAAGTCCCAAACATTTGAAAATAATAACATCCTGCACATGTCTTGCTCCTCCAACACTATTATAGGACTGCTAAAGTCAAGGCTCTTTATACATTTTAATCCTTCTGTGTACACTGTACTTGTACAAGGAAACAGGCAGAAATTACCTGGTGACTGACAAATTTTTCTTTTCTTTTTT
>PVKA01017464.1:34394-45905 GCA_004027165.1 Ctenomys sociabilis | reverse complement strand
CACGTGCAACACTTGCCTCACCCCTCAGCACACTGAGCCAGCCATCAAGTTTGTAATCCCAGCTCTGAGGAGTCTGAAAACAGGAGGATCACTAGGAGTCCATACTGTGTAGTAAGAGCCTGCACCAAATACATAAACATAGATAGATAGATAGATAGATAGATAGATAGATAGATAGATAGATAGATAGACAGACAGACAGACAGACAGACACAGACAGGCAGACAGACAGGATAAGATCAAGGTGGTGGCCATTTACTAATGCATGTATGTGCCAAAATAGCATTTGTGGTCCAGGACCATCAATTTGAAATTCTTTCACATTTGCTTCTTTCAAGGGCAATAAATGAGACTGATAAGGCTAGAGGCTAAGTATCTAGAATTATTTTTGTCACATCTTTTGCATGAAACTTAATCGCATAGTTCTCTGGACATCAATTGCACTCTTGAAAGCTGAACTTCAAATTCAACAATGGCTCCAGCAAGAAAGGGCATTTTACACAGTTAGTAAAGAGGAATTCCTCAAAGCTTAGGGTGGCAGTAGGTCTTTTTCACAGGGGATTTTAGGGTTGAAAATCCTTACATGAGCTATGTCCTTAATCAAGAGCCTCCATACCTTATCAAATAGCACTTTCCTTCAAATTTAACATCTTTTGCATGGCTATGGCTAAAAAGAAGTTTATTATCATTGTTGTGTTTTTAGGTTTTTTTTTTAAGCTATCCATATAGCTAATTTGAATGCAACATTGAAGGTCACAAAGATTAGTTTGATCTATATTACATTTTTCAAACAAGTTTTATTGATGTATTATATTTTCAAATAACAGTTATTAACATGCTAATTGACAATACATATATTTTTTCATGAATACTGCCAGATCAGTTAGAAAAAGTTATCACTCATTAGATTTATTTCATTATGCCCAGTAGGTCCTTATAAATTGATAGACATAGAAAATAGAAATTTCTTCATCAGCGTACCTGAAAAGGGAATATTAATAGATTGTCAATCTTGAACCACTTGTTCAAAATTATTAACCTTGAACAAATGGTTTTTCAATAAAGAGAAGAGAAAAATAAATCAGATAAAAAGCCTGTGCACAGAACAAAAATATTAAAAAAGGAAGACATGAAATAATTTAAAAATAAAAAATAGAAGTGTAATAGTTATTCTAAGAATTTTAGCATGGCTTGCCTTCCTGAAATTTCAATTAAACTTTGTCCAATATTATTGATAGTATTCAATTTGATGCAGGCCTTTCCGTCAACTGGAGCAAGAGTTCTATGCTAGGAAAATATTTTGGTTCAATCTGTTGGATGCATTTTCATACCTTACTGCTTTAGTACACAAAAAAAATTAAGGTTGTTTTCTTCTTGGTTGTTCACTAGCTTTAAAGTTAAAGTTAAATTTCTATTTAAATTTAAATTTCTATTTCTAAGTTAAATTTCTATTTAGAAAGTATTTATCTATGCTTATGTCTTTAAGAATTGCACTTATTTTATCTTCTAGAATATTTAAGTGCTTTTATTTTAATATGTAGGTAGTTAGTACTTTTTGATTTCAGAATAATACATAGTGAGAGATGTGGACCTAGCTGTGAGAGAAATGCACGTTGAAACAACACTGACTTTCCATCTTACTCCCAGAAGAAGATCTGCCATCAAACAATAAAGCAATGCCACATGCTGGTGAGCCTGCGGGGCAAAGCGACCCTTCTACATCACTGATGGGGCTGCGAACTAGGACCACTGTTCTGGAATGAGTACAGAGATGCCTCTGAGAAATGAAACTAGAAATTCAATTTGACTCAGCTGTCCTTCTAGGTACCTCCCCACGCAAGTTAAAGGCATTGCCTTACAGTGACCTGTCTGTGCTCCTCCTGATAGCAGCACAGCTCAGAGGAGCTGAATCTTGAAAGCAGCTTATATGTCCACGAACAGATGACTGGATAAAGGAAATGTATTTACACATGATGAAGTACTACTCCATCATACAGGAGGAGAAGCTTAAGTCGTTTGTAGGAAAGTGGATCTCTCCAGAGACCATAATATTAAGTACAATAAATCAGAAATAATCAAAATATAAATAAATCAAAAAGCAAAACAAATGAGGGATAATAAGAAAGAGAGAAAGAGCTTTTGTAGAAAGGAAGGGGACATGATGACGGAGGAGGGGACTCTTATGGTTTGTGTCTAGGTGTCTTCCCAAGGCCTCATTTAGTCATGGAGCAGACTTCTAGGGTTTGTGATTAACTCATGATCCACTGGGATTCTGGGCGTGAGTGCGTGAGTGCTGCACCTGCCCCGGGGCACGTCATTTGCACTACTGTGTAAGGAGGGCAGAGAAGCTAACTGCTCGGGCTGCTGCCACGAAAGGTTGCTCCCTGCCATTGCCACTCTGCCTTGTACCCAGCTGAGTGGGGACTGAGACCTCCAGTAACTGTGAGCTAAACAAACTTTTCCTTTCTCTGTTTTGAGAGCTGGTATTTGTCCCAGCAATGAGAAAAGAGTAACTGAGACAGGGATAAAAATTTAACATATCTTATGCACATAGACCCATTATGAAAATAAGCACTTGTGAAAACATGTACAAATAAAATTGAAAAACATATTTCAGTACCTTAATGCATAATTGTATGAAAAGGAAGAGGTAAAAGCCACACGTTTCATCTTAGCCAGAAAGGAAAAAACTAGTAAATAAGAAAGAGCAAGAAATAGGGAAATGTGTTTATAGGTAGATTTTTGGCAAAGAAGGATTAAAAAAAAGAAAAGAAACTATTTTGGGGGACTGGGAAGATGGCTCAGTGGAATAAGTGCTTCTCTGGAAGAAAAGGCCTAAGTTTCAATCCCTGGTTCCACTAAAAAAAGAAGAAAGAGAGAGAGAGAGACAGAGAGAGAGAGACAGAGAAAGAAAGAAAGAAAGAAAGAAAGAAAGAAAGAAAGAAAGAAAGAAAGAAAGAAAGAAAGAAAGAAAGAAAGAAAGAAAGAAAGAAAGAAAGAAAAAGAAAGAAAGAAACTTTGGACGAGGAAAGATCTTTTACAGTAAGGTATTTTTCCTCACAAGAAGTTGACCAATACACTGGAGGTTCAGAAAGCTCATGTAGATGGTGGACATTAAAAGAGAGAGAAAGCTTATTAGAGAAAAAAAACTTGCTATAATTTTAGAAATCATTTCAATAATTTTCGAAGGGCCATGGATAGCTCAGCAGTCTACGTGCCTGCCTGGCAAGTGCAAGGACCTGGGTTTGATCCCCAGCACCGCATGCCATGTCAACCCCTCAGTGAGACTGCCACTGCCACTGGGCATGGTGGTGCGTGCTGCACCCCCAGTGCTGGGGAGCCTGAGACAGGAGGGTCTCTATGAGTCTGAGCTGCGTAGCGAGACCCTGTACCAAACAAATAAACAAATAGATAATTTTGAAAAGGCTAAATATATTCTGTAAATATGCAAAGCTTAAAGTCCTACTAAGTGTGGTTCATGGATAGTAGCCAGTAAGCACTCTGTTTTGCACAACAGGTGTCATGTGTGGGTGGACCTTAAGTACTCGTTTATTATCAATACAGTTCAGGTTGGGGGGGAAATCCTGTTTGGACAGTTTAAAATCTGGTTTAGATCTATGTAGGCTAAGATAAGCACTTTGATGCTTTATAATTAAGAAGCACTTGCACAATAGCTAAGAAGTCTGCTGCACTTCGACCATTAATGCCCTGTCCTAGGCTCGCAAAAAGATCCCTGTGGTGCTGTATATTTCCAGGGATTCTTCCCAGGTTCTTGTTGCACTGAACAACACACAAAAAGGTAGCAAGGTTTTGTAATTATTATAGGTAGAAACAGAAGGGTGCTCAGTAGGATGCAGACAAGCTTTTGAGAAAAAAACATCCCAGTGACTACGAGGGCTTGTCCACCCCCTACCCTACCCCCACACACTCCCAACTCAGATCGAGGCTGGCCTCTCAAAAGCCTGTGTGATTTCATATGAGAAGAATTGAAGATACTATTTTCTGATTGGTCCCAGGGGTAAGGCTTGGGTGCACGCGCCCCAGATCTGTGTTTGACAGGGCTTCACTCTAATCTCCTGCCTCACTGTTAAATTTTGTACATATGCTAAATATTAAATGATATTGCTCTAGGTATAAATCTAAGATATCACCTTAAAAGTTCACTTGATAGGTAATACTTTCCACATAAGTATTTGGTAACTTCTGCTGACTTCTTTGGATAATAAATGCATTTATTTATCTGCCCTAAGTTCACAGTCTTTGCAAGCACAGTGTTTAAGAAAAAACACCTTATCATACTGGAACCCCATTACCAATAATTGTCTGAAAAGATAAAAGATTTACGATTATTTTGTTCCTAATTGTATTATGATAATTAGATATGCCTAAACTATGCATTCCAAAATTAGTCACCCAAAATATATATCCATAAATAAGTCCATTCTACTTAAAAGAACTTAAAGAATACTATTAGCTATGGCTTTCTGACAAGACTAGATTTTTCTGATTATGCTTCATGGGTTTTATTATCAAGAATTTGGTTGCATATTTTCCTTGCAAGACTTTGCCAGTATTCCAACATTCCACAGGAGTATGATGTCTACCAGACACTATGAGATGAAATGGACCATTTCCTTGAAGACAAATAGGCTATAAGGTTGCTTTTCTGTAGACAGGAAATTGCAATGCTTAGAATTAAGACCTACTGTTCTTGCTGCTACTGGTGTTCTGATGGTAAGCAGAAACACTGAGGTGACATCCAGGATTAGATTAGGAGGCAGATTTATTTTATGTCAATAGGCACTGATGGGATCGTTCCCAGAATTATCAGACCCTAATCTCTGGTGGCCCAGGGCTTACACTGGATGAGCATCAGAAAGTACGGAGGCAAGATGGCTTGTCGCCTGGGGACTGGCTACATAATGTGCAGCGTAAGGATGACACAGCACCGCATGGTGATGCAGGCATCACAGGGGCCAGCTGTTCCTAAGAGACCAGAAGCAACCAGAACTGGAGGAGGAACTGTTACCTGGGCTACCAGAAGCTGCAGTACCCTTGCAGAAGGGAGGGACATTTTTTATTACAGTATTACTGAGCTTCGCCACATTCAACACCTGAAAGAGGGGCTTCTGAGGACATTCAGTACTTTGTTGCTACCTGCCTGACAAGGCCAAGCAAGACCTAGAGAGCAACCGGACACTTGTCATAGTCGTTCAGCTTTCCAATCTGAGGGTTTTCTTTGGACCCTAGAAGAGAGGAAAACAACATATATTCTACAAAAAGGAGCCTCACAACAGTGCTTCCAGGAGAGACCTTCCAGTCAGGGAAGTCTGTGGCCTGTCCTGGAAGGTGACACAATTAATTGGAAAAACACGAGAGAAGCCAAATGCAGAGCACAGGCTCCAAGAGCAAGGCCTGAGGAGCCTCGACTGAGTGTGATCAGGAAGACGGGTGATTTTAATTGTCTACTGTGTCTAAACAGCAGCCATAATACCATACAGTAAATGTGAAAAACAAAGAAACTTTAAAACGTACTGATCGTTGCCGTGCTTTCTAAAGATTAAGCAGGATAAAGTTCCACGGAGGTATGACAAGGACATGGCAGTTTCAGAGTCCTGCCACCATGGGTGGCTGATGACTATCAGACAAGCCTGGTTTGCAATTTAGTCTGAGACAGGAGGGCCAGTAGTTCAAGGTGACAGAAGACAGCAAAATCAACATGAGCAAAGGAAGAGAAAAGCTGTCTTTTTCCTCCCTTAGCCTGTCATCAGGCCAACCTCCCCCCTCAGCACTCACACCCTCTCCAGATCCCTGCTCGTGCACAGGCTTAGGGCATTCACCAAGTGAGGACCCTGGTGCCCTGTGAGTCACCCAGTTAAACTCCTTAACTTCTCTAATTGACACAGCCTAGAGCACTAAGGACAGGCCCTCTACACATCAGGATGGAGAACTGCTGAGTTCCTTAGCTAACCTTCTAAACTTCTCAAGTTGACACAGTGTATCAAACATTGCCTCATCAGTGGCCCAGTTCCAAAGACTATCCCAGGTGGTTGGGTAGTAGCATACCACTCCTCAGTACTGAAACCTGCTGCAACAAAATGTGCTGACTAAAGTCATTCAAACAGCAGACTTTGTTCCTACTGCTGTTGAGTTCAGACAGTCCAGGTCAGATGCCACCTGGCTTATTCAGTTCCCCTGAGGACTATTTCTAACTTGCAAATTTTGTGTGGTCAATAATCTGATCATAAGGGGATCATTCATGACAAAAAGTAACCCTAGTTATGATTAACCAATGGGTCCATCCGCAAATCGCATCAGATTTTGAATAAGACTTCACAATATTGATTTGGCAGCTTTGAAACTATCTCGCTGATATTTGTTTCTCAATAAAAAATAAATAAAATAAAATAAAAATAAAGTGAGCTCAAGGCTAGCCTAAACTGCATAGTGAGATGCAGTCTGAAAAAGACCAAAAAAATTTTATTATTTTGCTATGAGGGGTTGGACTTAGAGCCTTAACACTGAGCCACATCTCCAGCCCTTTTTTAATATTGTGAGACAGGATATCTTTAAGTCACTCCATGACCCAAGCTGGGCTCAAACTTGTGATCCTCCTGCCTCAGCCTGGGACTATAGGCATGTGCCACCCGTGCCTGGTTTCTGCTTTGTTCATCATGAAGAATTTGGTCTCCTATTTTGTTCAAAGTTGAGGACATCTGATGCTGACCACAGAGGCATTCTGCTGCAGTCCTAGCTGCTCAGGGCACAGGTGGGTGCTGAGAATTGAACTGAAGCTCAGGAGTTCAAGATCAGCCTGGGCAGGAGAGTGAGAGGTTGTTTAAAGAAACTAATGCAACTGTCTGGACAAAACTATATATATTGATTTTGGAGAAAAAGCAATTGTCTTTAGAAATAACGTAGAGGACCAGGGAGATAGCTCAGTAGAATAAGCACCTGCATGGTAAGCACAAGGTCCTGAGTTCATTCTCTGGTTCAGCAAAGAGAGAGAGAGAGAGACAGAGAGAGAGAGAGAGAGAGAGAGAGAGAGAGAGAGAGAGAGAGAGTACCACAGATATTTTTCCTACCAGCTTGTTTGAATATCATTTCTGCTAATGAATACCACTCTGCAGAGTTCCATCTTACTCACAGTGAACACCTGGTACTTCCCAGAAGCCTTTTAAAGTTCAAGGCTTGATTTCTGACAGGCAATATCAAAAAGCAATTGGAGGAAACTTGCTGATATGTTGGCAGATGTGTATACAGTGTGGATGACTCAAAAGGAGAAATGCTTGCAGGCTTATTTACATAATTAATTTGTTAATCAACACTTTCAACCAAAAAATTCAATAATGACAATTTTGATCTCTTACAGAATCCAGAAAGTTTTACTTTAATGATTCAATAACAGGACAAAAGTCACATTACAAACAAAATAAGTTAAAAGATCATTCAAGAAATTAGTTTTTACTTCACTTTGTAGCTCAGGCTGGTCTCGAACTCAACAATCCTCCTGCCTCAGCCTCCCGAGTGCTGGGATTACAGGCATGCGCCACCATGCCCGGCTAGGTTTTACTGCTATGGGCCATTTCTGTTGAATAAATTTTCCTCCAAGAAAATATTTTTTCTTATTTATAAGATTATTGTGATGAACAATATTATATATGTATATGCAACTTATTAAAATATAAAATTAAACCTGTTATAAATGTCAATTTCAAAATATACCAATTTTAGATATAAGGAATTCATACAACAATGTATAATTTACTCTCTTATTTATATTGTATTCTTTTTTAAATTAATAGATTGCAAAATGTTTTCATAAAGTTTTGGTGTGGTACAAGGTACATACAAGATATTATACTTACAGACATTATTATAGCAGATGCCTCTAATCAGTGAATGAAGAGAGTGTAGCTATTACATATCTTATTTTTATAGCTGAATTATATCACAGATTCAATAATTAATACGTGCTACCTTGTTATCTCCCTAGTGTTTCTTCATAGTACTAGAAGCCAACATATTATCTTTCTTTTGAGAAGTTTTTTTTTGTTGGCAACGGTGCTGGTGAAACCAGGGATTGAACTCAGGCCCTTGTGCTTGCCAGGGAGGCATTTATTCCACTGAGCCATTTCCCCAGCCCCGAACATAATATCTTGTCCAACCACTATTAGTGCAAATCTAGCTTCTCATGGAATTATGAAGAAGCATGGCATATGTATCCCAACTGTACTGTTCATACACACACATCATGATTCTTCCTTTCTATACCCCTTTTTTAAATATTTTGTTTATTTTATTATACTTTTATTTCTTTATTTTTTTATTTTATTGAAGTACAAATATCAATGAGACAGTTGTAAGACACCTTAACAAGACAGATTCGATAAATTAATACATTGAAAATATAATATAAAATATAAATGTTTTCATAATGTTTTGGTACCATACAAGGTGCATACAAGATATTATACTTGTCTCTTATCAGTAAATTAAGAGAGTATAGCTATTTACATATCTTATTTTTTTGCTAGTCAAGCACTATATTCAACTGAGCTATCTCCCCAGCCCCAACGTATCCTAATTTTTATACCTGAATTATATCAAAGACTCAATAACTAATACTTTCTACTTTGTTATTTTCCTAGTGGTTGTCCATAGTACTAGAAGCCAACATAATATCCTGTCCCACCACCATTAGTGAAAATCTTGCCTCTCATAGAATTATGTAGAAGCATGGCATATCTATCCCAACTGTACTGCACATACACACACATCACGATTCTCCCTTTCTATACCCTTCCTTTGTCTACACCTGTCAAAGATGGACACTCCATTGTCACTCAACCAATTTGGGTGCCTGACCTTGTTGACACAATCCAACACAGTCCAGCATTCCACAACAGTAGTGAGTTATCTGAAGAAGTTCTCGACCATAGCCATTTACAGCTCAGCTTATTATGGGCCTGCAGTGTATACCTCATTTTTATACTTTTCTGCCAGATGGTTAAGACCAAGATAGAACAAGATGTATATACCAAAATATGTAGTTTTTGTTTCTGATGAGGTCATTGAAATGCCATCAGGGTTTTGTAATCCGGTACCTTATTCTGTAGATCCTTTGTCTGTGTCATCCACGTGGATGAGTCACAGCCAATACTTGACCAGTTTGCTTTCTGTGAGAGCCTGAGAGAAAGTTTTCTCTCCATGTGACTCTCCCCAGGCACACTATAGAACTTCAATCTCTTTCCTATGTGGCTCCATAATATTCTTGTTCAGAAAATCTGGGGCACAACTGAGTTCCATGATGTTGTAGTACAAGTTCTCCTATGTCCTGAGTCTTTGCTGACCTTGAAAGGCTAGGGCCAAAATATTGGCTGGCCTTGCAGTTCTTGTATTTCTCCAATTTTGATCCGTAAACTTGGGTTGTTAACCATCCAGAAGAAAAGCTCATTAGTACCCTGCAGCATATTCCATTCACTTAGCCTTATCTGACTTAATTGTTTTTAGTTGTTGTACATTTCTATTTGTATTTCGTCTTTTCACCACTTATTCTAGAGAGCCTATATGATATTTACATATATATGTCCAGTTTATTTCACTTATGAGTATATGTTCAAGTGGCATCCACTTCAATATAAATGCGTCAACTTTATCATTCCTAATAGCTGAGTAATATTCCATTATATAGAAATACCACATCTTTTTCAACCATTGCTGATGTGATGGACATCTTGGGTTTTTCCAACATTTTTCTATTACAAATTGTGCTGCTATAAACATAGATACACATATATCACTATGATATAATGTTTCCAGTTCCTCTGGGAGAATTCCCAGTAAGAGGATGGCCGGCTTGAATGGGATTTCCAGTCCTACTGCTTGGAGGAGTCTCCACACTGATCTCCACAATGGTTGTACTAGTCTACATTCCCAGCAGAACTGGAGAAGTGTTCCTTTTTCCCCACAACCTCTCCAACATTTGTTGTTGGTTGATTTTCTTATGATAGCCATTCTTTCTGGAGTGAGATGGTATCTCAGTGTTGTTTTTATTTGCATTTCATGGATGGCTAGCAATGTGGAGCATTTTTTCATATATTTATTCGCTTCTTTAGTTTCATCCTCTGAGAAGTGTATATCTAGGTCAGATGCTCATCTCTGAATTGGGTCTTTAAATTTGAGGGCCCTGTTATATATTAGTTCTTTATATATTCTAGACAGCAGACCTTTATCTGATTGCTTATTACTTAGGATTTCTTCAAAAGTTGTGGGCTGTCTTTTCACTCCGTTGACAATTTCTTTTGACATACAGAAGCTCCTCAAGAAGAGTTGAGCCAGAGTTTTGGTGGTATAGTGACTAGCATAGCTGCCTTCCAAGAAGAGTTGATCCCAGTTGTTGATTCTTTCAAGTGGTTCCCTTGCCAATATATGTTTGTTCATGAACTCTTTACCTACCCCTATGTCTTCAAGAGTTCCTTCTATTTTCTCTTGCAGGAGATCGAGCATTTTTCTTTAAATGTTTAGATCTTTAATCCACTTTGACTTTAACTTAGTCCTTGGTGATAGAGCTGGGTCAAGTTTTAGCTTTTGGCATGTAGAAAGCCAAGTTTTACAGCACCATTTCATAAACAGGATATCTTTCTTCCAGTGAGTATATTTGGACACTTTGTCGAAGATGAGATGGCTGAGTGTGTTCATAGATGCTTCTGCACCTTCTAATCTATTCCATTGATCCTCAGGTCTATTTTGTTGCCAATAGCATGTTGATTTTATCACAGTGGCTTTGTAGTATAATGTCAAGTCAGGAATTGTGATGCCTTCTGCCTTGTCTTAATTGGCCAAGATTGCCTTTGCCATTCTAGGTTGTTTGTGGTTCCAAATAAATTTTAGGAACAATTTCTCTAGGTCTGGGAAATATGTTGGTGGCAGTTTGATAGGCATTGCATTAAATCTGTACAACAAATTTGGAGTATGGCCATCTTCACGATGTTGGTTCTTCCGATCCAGAAGCATGGAGTATCTTTCCATTTTCTGAAATCTTCAAAAATCTCTTTTCTTAGCTTGGTGTAATTTTCCATGAAAAGATCTTTGACTTTCTTGGTTAAGTGAATTCCAAGGTATTTCATTTTCCACAGTGCTATTGTAAAAGTATTGTTTCCCTTTCAGTGTGCTTGTTATCTGTATAGAGGAATGCTATTGAGTTTTGAGTATTGATTTTGTATCCTGCTATGCTATTGACTTTCCATATCAGTTGCAATAGTTTCTTGGTGGAATTTTTGGGGTCTTCCAAGTAAAGTATCATGTCATCCGCAAATAGTGATAATTTAACTTCTTCTTTACCTATTCTTATTCCCTTTATTTCTCCCTCTTTTCTAATGGCTGTTGCTAAGGATTCCAAGACTATATTGAATAGGAGGGGTGATAGAGGACATCCTTGTCTTGTACCTGATTTAAGAGTAAAAGATTTCAGTTTTTCCCCATTTAGGATTATATGAGCTTTTGGGTTGT
>PVKA01017464.1:7019-34294 GCA_004027165.1 Ctenomys sociabilis | reverse complement strand
GAAGAGTCCATCTATTCCAATTTTCTGTAGGACCTTGAACATGAATGAGTGTTAGACTTTGTCAAAAGCTTTCTCTGCATCAATTGAGATGATCATGTGGTTTTTAGATTTTAGTCTATTAATATAGTGTATTACATTTATAGATTTTTGAATATTGAACTATCTTTGCATCCCTGAGATGAATCCTACCTGGTCATGGTGTATGATCTCCTTGATGATTTAATGTATCCTATTTTCTACCATTTTTTTTTTTTGAGTATTTTTGCATCTATGTTCATGAGGGAGATTGCCCTTTAGTTCTCCTTTTTGGTTGTGTCTTTCCCTGGTTTCAGATTATACTTGCCTCCAGAAATGATTTTGGGAGGACTGCTTCCTTTTCTATTACATTGAAGAGTTTGAGGAGTATATCGATTGTGTCTTCTATAAATTTCTTGTAGAATTCAGCTCTGAATCCATCAGGGCCTAGAATTTCCTTTGTCAATAAGCTTTTTATTACATTTCGTATTTCGTTGGCTGTTACTGGCTTATTGAGAGTTGTTATATCTTATTGGTTCAGTTTTGGTAATTTGTACCTTTGAAGGAGTCTGTCGATTTCTTCTGTGTCTCCTATTCTGTGAGTGTAAAGATTCTCTAAGTAACTATTGAAAATCTTCTGAATTTCCACTGGGTCTGTAGTGACTTCTCACTTTTATCATTATTGCATGTACTTGAATTTTTTCTTCCTTGTTTTTGATAAGGTTGGCTAGAGGCTTATCAACTTTATTTAGTCTTTCAGAGAACCAGTTTTTTAATTTGCGGATTCTTTGAACTGTTTTGTTTATCTCAATTGAATTAATTTCTTCTCTAATCTTTATGCTTTCTTCGCATCTTTGGGCTCTGCATTTCATTTGCTCTTCTTTTTCTAGATGTCGGAGGTGAAACATTAGGGTGTTTATTTGTTCTCTTTCTGTTTTCTTAATGTGTGAGTTCATAGCTATGATGCTTTTCTCTAAGAACTGCTTTTATCGAATCCCATAAATTCTGGTACATTGTACTTGAATTTTCATTGGATTGTTGAATTTCTTTTTTAATTTCTTCTGTGACCCATTGATTGCTGAGTAGGGTGTTGTTTAGTTTCCATGAATTTAGAGGGTTTTTCTGGTTTCTTTTGTTATTTAGTTCCAGTTTCATTGCACTGTGATTGGATAATATGCATGGGATAATTTCTATTTTCTTGCATATACTTAGGCATGGCCTCTGGACTAGCATGTGGTCTATTTTGGAAAATGAGCCATGTGCAGCTGAAAAAAATGTGTATTCAGTTGTGGTTGGATGAAAGAGTCTGTACGTCCAGCAGGTCCATTTGTTCCAAGCTCTAGTTCAGTTCTGCTACTTCCTTGCTAATTTTTTGTCTGCTTTATCTATCTTTTTGAAATAAGAGGGTGCTAAGATCTCCTATATTGATTATGGTCTTAGATATTAGGTTTTTCATGTCCATTAAGATTTGTCTTACATAGTTGGGTGCTCCTGTGTTTGATGCATAGATATTTATGAGTGTTACCTCTTCCTCTTTAATGTTTCCCCTGGCCAATATATAGTGGCCTTCTTTGTGTCGTTTGATCATTCTTGGTTTGAAGTTGAGACTGTCTGAGAACAGAATTGCTACTCCTGCTTTTTTCTGATGTGCTGGAGCATGTAGTATTGTTTTCCATCCTTTGACTTTGAGCCTATGAATGTCCTTCTGAGTTAAGTGCATTTCTTGTACACAGCATATTGTTGGATTTTGTTTCCTAATCCATTGTGCCAGTCTATTTCTCTTAATTGGAGAATTGAGTCCATTTACATTGATGGTTATAATTGAAATGTGTTGACTTATGTTTGTCATGATATTTACCTGGTGTTGTTTACTCCTTTGTAACCTGTGTGTAATTATCTGTCCTGTTTAGTGGGTTCCTTCCATTCTCTTGCATGGAGTTCTGGTCGTTGTGGTCTCTCTCTAGAACCTTTTTCAGCAGCCTGTGAAGGGATGGCTTTGTCATCATGAAATTGTTTAGTTGTTCTTTCCCGTGGAAGTATTTCATTTCTCCATCAAACTTGAAAGAGAGTTTTTCAGGGTATAATAGTCTGGGCTGGAATTTGTTTTCATACAGGACTTTAAGAACTCTGCTTGATGCTCTCCTTGTGTTCATGGTTTGTGTAGAGAAGTCGGCTGTAATTCTGATGGGTTTTCCTTTGAATGTGATCTGCTTCTTCTCTCTAGAAGCTTTCAGTATATTATTTTTGTGTTGGATTTCTGGGATCTTGACTACTATTATTCTCTCTGTGTTTTTACTTGGGGTGAAGTTATTTGGTGTTCTGTATGCTTCAGTTACCTGAATGTTTCATTGTTACCTCATATTTTGGAAGTTTTCTGTGCTTACTTCTCCCCAAATTCTTTTTATGTCATTTGTCTTGCCTCCTTCATTCTTGTTGATACCAATTATTCTCACATTGTTCATCCTGGCATCATCTTGCAGATGATGGATTATTTTTTCCTACATTCTTGTTGTTTTTAAGAGATTTTTTTTCTCACCTTTTCACTAGCTGCACCAGCGTCTTCAAGATCTGAAACTCTGTCTTTGCTTTCACTCAAATGGTTTTGAAGACTCGTGATTGATATTTTTAGTTCATGTCTCTTTGACTCTGTTTCATGTGTTCTATTTCTTTTCTGTGTTGTTCATTAAGGAATCCCTCAATTTTTTTATCCATGTATTCTTTAGAGGTAGTTATTAATTCTTTTTCTGCAGAGTTTCTTCCAAGTTGGGTTTCCTCTGTATGTTTCCGGACTTGTTTCTGTATTTCAGATGCTATGATTTCAAAGAATTTTTTCTAAATAATTCTTTTTTCACTTCAGAATTTCTGCTTTGAGCTTTCTTCTGTTGTTTCTTTGCTTCAGATGCTGTTAATTCATATGTTTCAGCTGGAATAGTGTGCTCTGCACTTGTTGTGAGTGAGCATTTGTTTTCCACCTGACGTTTCTGGATTTGATTCTTTATTTCAGATACTATGTATTGAGATATTTCTTTTCTTATTTAAGGAATTACTTCTCATCTGATTTCCTCTATACCATTCTGCTGTTGTTCCTTTGCTTCAGTTTCTGTTAATTCATTCATTTCAGCTGAGCTAGTGTCCTCTTCACTTACTGGTGGATTTGAGGCCTCAGATTACATTTTTCTCCTTGTCCTTGTCATTTTGTATAGCACTGACCTCTGACCTTTGGTATAGAGCTTTTGTGCAGCTATAACCTTAGCGTGTAATGAGATTTGGGTGCCAGTGTATTAAGTTTGAGATTATCCAGTTATGCCTGTCCTGGATCTAGCTGTTGTGTTCAGTTCCTTTTTGGTGCAGCTCCTGTGGTTCCCCTCTGTTGGTTTCCTGCTCTGGTGAGCACAAACTAAACTGAGATGCAGAGTAAGTAGTGAAAAGTCCCACTATCTTGCTGGCTTTGGGGCGAAGATTCGGAAAGTTGCCAGAGTCAGCCCTCCTGTGTCAGGCAGGTCGCTCTCTAGGTGGGCAGACCTGGGCTTTGGTGTGTTCATTGGTCTCCCAGAAGGATAGTGGATGTTCTTATTTCCCGGGTAGGCTGTGCTGGGTCAGCCAAGCTGTGCTGGGTCCGGGGCCGTGGGCCCGAACCAGAGAAGGCATAGAAAGGTCCCTCTGGCATGGCGTTCCTGGAGCCCTCACTCACAGTCTGAACTGTGCTGGGTCTGGTGCCACAGGGTGGGACCGAGAATTGCTGGGAATTGTCTCTCTGGTGCAGAGGGTCTGGAGCCCTCACTCACAGGCTGAGCTGCACTGGGTCTATTGCCATGGGCATTGATGTCTTTTGTTTATAGATGTTAAAGTAAAAAATAAGTTTCCCTAATGACAAAGCTCTTTTCCTCTCTTGATGTATTATAATCTCCTTTAGAAGTTGTATAAATAATCAAAGTTTACTTATATAGTTCAAAATTATAGTCAATTTAAGTTTATATTTTGCTGTAAATTCACAAAGTAACACAATTCATGCAAGTGAGACATTTACAAATTTTACATTAAGACTTAGTTCCACCAGACCAGATACAGACAGAGGTTGAAGCAGCTTATTTGAGAGGTGGAAGAAACAGAGATAATAAAATTTTCTTTTTCATGCCAACTACCACTGTGGGTAAATACAACTGAAATCTGCACTCAAACTTCTGGGAATCAGGGAATAGCAAAGCTCCCAGTGTTACCACTTCCGCAGAGCAAAGACACAAGGCTGTATTTCATCAATTCCCATCTTCCACTGAATAAAGGAAGGCTCCTCCTAGACAGTATCAGTTCCTTGATTTCGCATCCTCCATATGGGTGGCAGAAAGACTCAGGTAGCAAACTAAAATTTAGGCAAATAATCCCAGGAACTTGCAGTCAGGAGTACTGGACTGAAACAGCAAATGTTTGCCACTATCTAGTGGAAGAGGTGAGCAAGAGGGTCCTGTGAGATTTTCCGTTTCAACTGATAACAGAAATACATACTTCTATAAGATATTAGAACTGAATTCTAGGTGGCCAGCCAAACAGCTCAGAAGATTAAAGAGCCTGCTTAGGCAGACTCAGGAGCTGGAAGTTCAATCCCTGGCCTGCAATGCTGGCCCCACCCCAGGGCACACTGAGATGCTGATTGAGACTGAGCATGGTAACATGTGCCTGTAATCCCAGCATTTAGGAGACTGTAAACAGGACGACCCCTACAGTCCCATCTTTGCAGTGAGACCCTGTATGTTCTGTCCTAAATACAAATGAACTGAACTCTAAATATTACTGGGTTATAATGTTAAATATTTTATACAAACAAAAACGTACATTACACCTCGAAAACTGTATAGAAAATATACTTTTAATGATTTTGTTGAGAAACAAATAGCAATAAGACAGTTTCAAACCAGTTAATACAACAGTTTCAATAATTAATACATTGCATATTGTTGTCTTCTTAGTGATTATTCAGTACAAGATGCAGACATGATATCTTGTCCACAAACACTATTAGTACAAATCTTTCTTCTCACTGAATTAACAGAATGTAGCTGTATATCTATCCTAACTGTTTTGAATATACAGGTACAAAATGTTCCTTCATTTGTATCCCCTTTTCTTGTTTAGCTTTGTCAGAGATAGGTATTCTATTGTTATTTAAATATTGTAGGTGTGTGAATTCAGCAAAATATTACAATATACTCCAGTAGTCCATAATACTAGCAGATTTTCCATGGGACTGGCAATGCCAGAATGTATAGGAAATCTAAAAAAGCTCAAAGTAATGAAGTTTCCTATGGAGAAATGAATTCAAATGCTTCAGTGCTACAAAATGTATATGTTAAATTTTTATCATGTTTCCACATTGTGACAAAAGAAAAGAAGCAAGAAATCCTTACAAAGAATGCAACAAAATACTGAAATAATTACACATTATGAGCAAGTCTGTTTTACCAGGTTTGAATGAATGGTTCCACATATAAAGATTAATAAATATAATAAATTAATTAAACAGAAAATAGGAGAAAAATCACAGGATGATCTCAACGGATTCAGAAAAAGCTTTGATAAACATCCAACATCCATTCATGATAAAAATCCCAGGAGAAAATAGGGATAGAAACGCCTTTCCTCTCTAAGGCAAAGCCATTCAGGACACACCTATAGCCGGCTTCATAATAAATGAGGAAAGCAGAAAGCTTTTCTTCTAAAACTAGTAGCAAGATCAGGAAGACACTATCTCCACCCCTGTTCAATACTGTACTCAAAGAATCCACTAGAGAAAACATGCAAGAGAATGAAATAAAAAGATTGCAAAAAAAAATCATTATTTGCAGATTATGTGATTATGGCTACAGATGTGGTTATAGATGCCATCCCTACACAGTCCTCTTCATAGAAGACTATGAAGAATCCCTTCAAAAGACTCCTGCATTTAAAAAACTAAATTCAGTAGTGTAGCAGAATAAATAGCCAATAAATTTCTGTACACTAATAATGAACTCATGGAGAAAGAAGTTAGGAAAGCAATGCCATTCACAACACTACAAAGTAAGGTAAACACTTAGGAATTAACCTAATCAAAAAAGTAAAAGGCCTCTTAAAATATAAACTACAGTACTTGCCAGGGGAGGGGCATGATTGAACAGCTGGCGAGAGAGCTCAGTGGACCAAAGCACCTGCTTAGGCAAGCTTAACCCATCACAGGGACTGCAGCTTGATCCCCAGCATCACATGCTGAACCAGCACCACCCCCAGGGCAGGCTGAGCTGGCCACAAAGCCTTGGAATGGTGGGGCATGCCTGTAATCCCAGCACTGGGGAGGCTGATAGCAGGAGGATCACCACAAGTCCGAGCTGCATAGTGAGTCCCTACAACAACCAAATACAGTAAAACAAAAAAAGATTGAAGAGGACACCGTAAACATAAAGGCATCCCATGTTCCTGGAAAGAAGAACCAATATTACAAAATGTCCATAACTACAAAAACAATACAGAGATGCAATGGAATTTCAAGAAAAATACCAATAGAATCTTGAATTCTTCACAAACCTAGATAAAACAATCTAGTTGTTCACATTACCAAATACAAACATGTAAGATTCATTTAATTTTTTTTTAAATAGACTCTTTAATTTGTGGCCCTGTAGGTGTGATAAATGCCCTAATCACAGCACTCAGGAAGCTGAGGCAGGAGGACTGAGGTGAGTCTGAAGCCATCCTGCACTGCAAAGTGAGAAGATGTCTCACAAAAACAAAACAAGCTAACTTATGGTACAGTGGAAACTGCTACTTAAGTGCTGCAAGCTGAATCTAGGCTCACAGAGTCCATCATGAAGCACACTATGATCAGATGGATAGAAGAGTGTATGTTAACATACCAATCTCTTGGAAGTTGCATTAGACAAAGCTCTTGAAGATTTAGGTACATTCTTACACATAAGAACTTTCCAAAGAGAGCCCTGATTATGCAAGAAATAACACCAAGAATCAACAAGTGGCATCACATCAAATTAAAAAGGCTCTACACACAAAAAAAGGAATAACTAAGAAAGGAAAGAGACAATAAAGAATCAGAAGAAAAAAAAAAAAACATTTTGCTGTTTGTTCTTTGGCTAGAAGACTATCATCTAGAGAGCTCGAAAACACTTATACCCTCCAAAATAAAAGACCCACTGGAAAACATGGATGACTAAAAACAGGCAATACTTTAAGGAAGTATATACGACTAAGGAAGATGTGAAAGAATGCTCAAAATCAGTGGTCATTGCAGGGATGCAAATTAAAAGACCACTGTAATTTCATCTTAGTCCAAAAGTAATGGCCTCCAAAAGAGTCATCTACAAAGTGACTCTGAGCAAGATTCAACCAGTTGGCTTTTCATATGTACTTTTGAGTCTGTCTGAAGATGGTGGTGGACTCAAAGTAATCAACTCTATCAGTCACTGGTCTCCGCTCAAAGGACAAGAAAAAGCCACAGCTGAGGACTCCTGACTGTCACCTCAATTTACTAGATAAAGCCTGAGCTGCAGGCATCTCACTCCTGCCCTGGATGTTGGCATGGAGGTAGTATAGCTCTCCAAATTAACATAATATACTTGGAGAAGTCCTTACAGCATCCTGCCCAGATTCTTGCATTTTCATCAGAGTTCACCTCTTGTTTGACAGCTAATAAATAGGGTTGCCCAGAGAAGGTCTTTGTCTTAGGCACTAGAGAATCTTGAATTCTGTTAGAGGGGTTTTGAACCCCTGGTACTCTAAAATCATACCAATTGTCTCTTTAAGCCTTCACCATTGACTCATTTGGGAGAATTCTGACCTGATCAGACCGCAATAACTAAGTAACAATATCAATCCAACTGGACTATATTGGATTATTTTGCTGAATTCACACACCTACAATATTTAAATGGCCATGGAATGCCTGTCTCAGACAAAACTAAACAAAAAGTGGAGATATAAATGAAGGACCATTTTGTATCTGTATATACAAAATAGCATAGATATACAGCTACTTTCTCTTAATTCAATGAGAAGAAAGATTTATACTAATAGTGTTTGGACAGAATATCATGTTTGCATCTTGTACTATGAATAACTATTGCAAAGACAACAATATGCAATGTATCATAACTGGCCTACTGACCTGTTTTTAAACCATTTCATTGCTATTTATTTCTCAATAAAGTTAATTTAAAAAGGAAAAGAAATCAAATAACAAATGCTGGAGAGACTGCTGCCTGGAAAGTGTTATCCTTCTCAAAGTTGGTAGAAAAGGAAACTACTGTAACCCCAGTGGAGATGAGCAAGAAGTTTTCTCAGAAAATTAAAAACAGAAATTCCACTCTAGGAAGCCTCTTCTCTCCTAAAATATCTCCCCCAACAAGTTAAACTCATCAAACAATACTGACACATGCTATACCCATGATTACAGTAGCATGTCTCTTGATAGATAAATCTTAGAAGTGTGTATGTCCACCAAGAGATGAACTAACAAAGAGAGTGTGGTGTTTATACAAAAAGAAGTAGTATTCTGTCATATGCTTGGATCTTCTGCACTAAAATGGGTGCATCTGGAGATCATAATATTAAGTGAAATGAATCAGACACATATTAAGTGGTTTCTTTTATATGAGAAACCCAAAATATAAATGAAGCATAAAGTGAAAGACAGGTAAAAGGAGGAAACAGGGCAGGATAGGGGAAGGAAGCCAAGTGATGGAAGGAGAAAGGAACTGACTGGATGAAAGCATTGATATGTTCCTTGTCCCTGTACCAGTTCCCCAGAGGGAATGCACCCATCATAAACTGCAAGACGCACCAACAAATATAAAACATTTAGTATTGAAAAAGCATCATGTCATGCCTGCCAACCAAAAGAACTTAAAAATCAAGGACAACCAAGTAACAGTGAGCATTTCCAAGGCCCCCACTGCAACCGTTTAATTCTGCTTCTAGCCCCAAGGACTCAAGGCAGACCCCAGTGATAGAGAAGGCTGTGCTGGCCTGTACAGAGGGGATCTTTCTGTGCCTAAAAGCAAGGATCTTCTAGAGTCTGCTGGTGCTGTGTCCAAGGATGCACAAGGCCCCCACGACCTGGAGCAGCAAGATAACCAAAGGAAACCACAGCCACAAAGCACTTAACATCAAATATTTACTGCAATTTCAATACAAATGGATGGAGATGAATGATGTCATTTAAGAACAAAAAGTTTTCCTTTATACCAGAAACATGGCCAAGAAAGGTAGAAATAGAATATCATCATTTTATAATCTCATGAAATAATTGATCTTGTGACTACATATGGGATGTGGTAGCCATTTACTAACAGTTTGATCAGGAAATTCACAATAGAGACTTCAGGCTGGCAATGAGGGAACTCTCAGATTGGACTGACCCACCCAAAGCAGGACAAGCAAGCATTATGTGCCCCCTGCAGCACTATAGTAAGACATGCACATACATACAAAGCTCACTTACTGAAACGTAACATCCAGATCCACTCTAGGGCCTGAGATCTCATTAAAAATATACACAAATTGCAGTAAACATAAAGAATCCCAATCAGATTAAAATCTAAGTAATTCTTTAGAAAAAATGCTCTTTCCCATTTTCTTTAAGCAAATGATGTGATAAAGAGGAGAAAGCCACTTCACATAAGAGCCATTAAAGTTACACAGCCCAAACTCAGTGTGTAGAATTCATTTAGATCGTGGTTTTCACAAACAATCCTAAAAAGACATTTTTATACAATTTAACAATCATAACAGTGAAGAATATGTGCAGTTACAGAGTGTGATAATGGTTCCTGGTTTTCTTTCTTAAGAAATCTCCACAGGATTTAGGAGACAGCTCAGCAGTTTAAGTGCCTGCCTGACAAGCACAAGTACCCAGATTCACACCCCAGTATTGCATGCTGTGCTAACCCTGGAACCCTGGGTGTTCTGTGCCCAGTTGCTGAAACTGGGCATTGTGGTGCATGCCTGTAATTCCAGAGCTGGGGAGGCTGATACAGGAGGATCCCTATGAATCTGAACTGCATAGTGAGACCCTGTATCAAGTAAATAAAAAAAAAAATTTAAAGAGAGAACAGGGTACTCAGTCAACAGTAGACTAACTCCAACACAGAAGCATCAAGACAGATGGGCATGGCAAAGCAAAGGTTCTTTGCTCATGGTGGCAGCAAATAGCAGAAAGGGAAGAGTCGCAGAGGGAAAAGGGCATAGACCCAAGATTGCATGCTGATTGCTAATCTAGAAACCCCCAGAAGCATGCTTCATTGATCTTCTAGGTAAATCAAAAAGCCAATATATTTGACAACCGTCTCCAACCACAAATGTTCCTCCACAGACTGGCAAAACACAGGAGCACATTGAAAGGCAGAGCTACCAAGGAGAACAGATGATAGGAACAGGAAATGAGACCCAGGGCTCCCAGGGACACAAAGCTGTTAAAGTATCACCAGGGTAAACTGTGTGGGTGGTAGAAAAAGGCTATTGTCTGATCTGTGCTTGGATAATCTTTATGACTATATTGTTCTGCTCAAAAACCAGAGACCCAAAGTCAGTAGGTGACCTGCAACCTGCAGGCTGCTGAGCTGCTTGCATACGCTGTAGAAGCTGTACTGCAACACAGAGTGACAGCAGTACTTTATGGAAGGGAGCAGAGCCTGTTAGCTTTGGCTGCACACTGAGACCTCCAGGAGTCCTTGGAACTCTTCCCACACCTGGGCTGGACTTCTGAGAGTTCACCATTTGTTTTAAAATCTCACTGGAGGACCAGCAAGATAGCAAAGGGACTAAATGCCTGCTTAGGCAAGCATAGCAATCGGGGCTCAGTCCCCAGCACCACATGGTGCACTGGCCCTGTGCCCAGGTACACTGAGCCGCCTACCCAGCCCCAACAAGTGGTGCACACCTGTAATCCCAGCACTGGAGAAGCTGCAACCAGGAGGATCACAGTGAGTCTGAGCTGTGTAGCTAGGCTCTATACCAAATACATTAAAAAAATCAACTCCTCCCTGGATGATTCAGAGAGACCAGGACCGAGAACACACTCATCAAAACTATCAAAATAGAAATCTCAGCCAATACCCTACAGAAATCAGTTAAAATCCAGCTGGGTCTGGGTTTGATGGCCAGGCCTATAATCTCAACCCTTCAGGAAGCAGGAGAATTGCAGATTTGAGCCTAACATGGGCAACTAGCAAATTAAGGAGGCCCTGTCTCAAAATTTTAATGTAAATAAAACATTTTTAAAGAAGACAGGAAGGCCACTCAGTATGAAAGGTCTGAGTTTAACCCCAATTAACACAAAACCATTGCAATAAAAGGCTATGTATACAAAGAGACTTTACAGATTACTAATTAATATCCCTCTTATATAGGAAGAAATTGTACATAAGTACAAAAATACAGGGAATTTGGGGCCTTATTTCTGTGACTCTGATCTTGGGTAAAGGAAATTCAGATAGAAGCCATAGAAGGAATTCCCTGCAGGGAAAAATGCAAACAGGTAGAAGACAACTCAATAATTTCTGTGCTACCAAAGATTCATAGCACTGGCACAAGGTAACGCCTCAGTTGTGCAGTTGCGATAACCTGGAGTCTCAGAGAACTAGTGTTCTGACTCACCTCATCTAGGCTGACCAATGTTCACTAGAACTCACCAGATAATACCAAAGAAGCAGATTCTAACTTCTTTGCATTTGTAATTGATAGAGTGAAGTGAAGCAGATAGTTGCTGCTCAGCTTGGTGGGAAAGGAGATGCAAAACATACAAGTAGATAGGAAGGTTTCCAAATCTAACACAGGAACAGATTCAGCAAAAGAAAAGCTTGTATTAGCCCCTCTCAGATACCCAGGGAGGACACAAAATCAGCAGCTGCAAGGAACACATGTAAAGCTGAGCATGTCGGTGGGGGCGAGTGAGTTGCATGTGGTGCTCTTGACAGGACTTCCAGTTTTCTGTCAGAGAGAGAGAAATAAATGATTGAAAAATGAGTAAAATTACAGCTTATGGTGATAATGTTTGTCATGAAGGAGCCCAACTGAAGGAACTCTTGCTTCCCAAATATAAACAGAATTATCATCCATGATTTAAAATTTTTCGATAATTTCAAAATTGTGCGTAGCCAACATGAGACCTTCAAATAGTTCTTTCTGTTTGTGACGTGTATGCGATTCCAGGACTTTTAGAATGGGTTCTCTTCTTCTTTCTTTATGAGCATATAACAAATTCGTTGTGAGGAATTGGTGGGCGTGCAGGTCTCCTTGCAGCCCATTCACTCTCTTTCCCTCCCCCGCCACACACCCGCATAGCTAAGGTGAAGAAAAAGACATTATTTTTGCTTGTATCATTTTCACAATCATAACAATATTTTCAGCTGAGAAAGCATAAAATTTGGCAGGTGACCTAAATACTTCCATGACCCAATTCTGAATCACAGCATCTTAATCGTAAATATTTTAAGCACAGTGGAAGATTAGCATCTAGGTCAATAGTGAATGCCGAAGCACCAGCATCCATGAAAAAAACTCACTGAAGTATGTCTGAGGAGCAAAGAATTTTCATCAAAGATCTGCTCTGCATATGACTGAATTACCTCATGAAAAACAGAAAAGTATGTCAAATAATTATTCTCTTTTCACTGTATTTGCCTTACAGTTATTATAATAAACTGGATTTAAGATAAGTTAATGTAGGGCCGGCGGTATAGCTCAGCGGACTAAGCGCTTGCTTAAGTAAGCGCAGCAGTGAGGGTTGGATCCCTGCTTCTGCTTGCCGCGCCGACCTCGTCTTCGGGTTGGTTGAGCCAGCGATTGGAGTCTGGGTGCAGTGGCGCATGCCTGTAATCCCAGCACTAAGGAGGCAGAAAGCAGGAGGATCACTGTGAAAAAAAAAGAAAAACTAAGATAAGTTAATTTATTTATGTTTTACTCTTTTTTTTCCTCTAAAGGTCAATCTATCTTTGTCCTATGGAGAATATATATTTTAATATTGAATATTTTAATACCCTAATTTAGTTACATGGAAAATTTCTTCTAAATTCTTAAGTAGATACATGAATTGAATATTGCAATGGCCTAAACAACTTGAAAGGTCAGCAGTGCAAAGCACCAAATATTACCATTGCTTAAGATTTTATGGGTGACCAGGTAGGATTCATCCCAGGGATGCAAGGATGGTTCAACACATGAAAATCTATAAAAGTAATACACTATATCCATAGAGAAAAGTCTATAAACCACATGACCATGTCAATTGATGCAGAAAAGTTTTGATAAAATTCAACACTCATTTATGTTCAAAGTCCTACAGAAAATTGGAATAGATGGCCTCTACTTCAATTTGATAAAGCCATCTACGAAAACCCAACAGCTACTATAATTTTAAATGGAGAAAAAGTGAAATATTTTACTCTGAGATCTGGTACAAGACAAGGATGTCCTCTATCACTCCTGCTATTCAATATAGTTCTGGAATCACTAGCCAGAGCCATTAGACAAGAGAGAGAAATAAAAGGAATAAGAATAGATAAAGAAGTTAAATTATCATTATTTGCAAATAACATGATACTGTACTTGAAAGATCAAAAAAACTCCACCAAAAAGCTACTAGAATGAATACACAAATCCAGTAGCATAGCAGGATATGAAGTCAGTGCCCAAAAGTCAGGAGCAGTAGCCTTCCTCTACACAGATAACAAACATTCTGAGAGGGAAATTAAAAAACAATACCTTTTACAATAGCACCATGGAAAATGAAATACCTTCTAATTAATCTAAAGAAAGAAGTCAAAGATCTTTTCATGGAAAATTACAGTACTCTGAAAAAAGAGATTGTAGAGAATCTCAGAAAATTGAAAGCTATTCCTTGCTCCTGCATAGGAAATACCAACATTGTGAAGATGGACATACTCCAAATATTGCTGTACAGATTTAATGTACTACCACAACATACCTCCCAAAACTAGAGAAATTGTTCCTAAAATTTATTTGGAACCACAAAAGACCTAGAATAGCAAAGGCAATCCTGGCCAACAAAGACAAGGCAGGAGGCATGACATTTCCTGACTTGAAATTATACTCACAAAGCTTCTGTGATAAAATCAGTATGGTACTGGCAATGAAATAGACCTGAGGATCAATAGAACAGATTAAAAGATGCAGAAGCCTGTAAGAACACACTCAGCCACCTTATCTTTGACAAAAGGGCCAAACATGCTCACTGCAAGAAAGGTAGCCTCTTTAACAAATGGTGCTGGAAAAACTGGCTCTCTACATGCCAAAAACTAAAAATTGACCCAGGTCTATGACCATACACTAAGCTAAAGTCAAAGGAGATTAATGATCTAAACATTAAAACAGAAACACTCAATCTCATGGAAGAGAAAGTAGGAGGAACTCTTGAAGACGTAGGGATAGACAAAGAGTTCATGAACAAAAATCAATCACATGGGTAATAATTGAAAGAATTCACAATGCGACCTCCACTTATTGAGAAGCTTTTGCTCATCAAAGGAAATTACCAACAAAGTGAAAAGACAACCCACAAATCTGGAAAAAATCTTAACTAATAAGAACTCACACAAAGGTCTGCTCTCTAGAATTTATACAAAAATTAAAAATATTAGGCCCCAAAATTTAAAGATCCAATACAGAAATGGGCATCTGAGATGAACACACACTTCTCAGAGGATGAAATTAAAGACGCAAATAAATGTATGAAAAAATGCTCCACATCACTAGGCATCCATGAAATACAAGTTAAAACAACACTGAGATACCACCTCACCCCAGAAAGAATGGCTATCATAAACAAATCAATCACAAATGTTGGAGAGGCTGTGAGGAAAAGGAAACCCTTCTCCACTGCTGGTAAGAATGTAGACTGGTGCATCCATTATGGAGATCAATGTGGAGACTCCCTAAAAACCTAGGACTGGAAATCCCATTCAAAACAGCTATCTCTTTATTGGGAATTTCCACAGAGGAACTGAAAATATCATGTCATAGTGATATATGTGTACCTATGTTCATAGCAGCACAATTTGCGATAGTGAAATCTTGGAAACCACCAAGATGCCCATCACATGAGGAATGGTTGAAAAAGATGTGGTATTTTTATACAATGGGGTATTACTCAGCTATAAAATAATGATTAACTTGAAGCATTTATATTTAAGTGGATGCCACTTGAAGATATACTGATAAATGAAATAAATAAGACCCACATCTATAACTATCATATAGTCTTCCTAGTGTAAGAACACAAAAGAAAAAATTCAAATAGAAGGGTATAACACAAAAGGAAAGTGAGAACTTAAGGACTGGACAATGAAGAGAGGGCAAGGAGATGAGCTAGGAAACATGACAGAGGCAAAACCATACATTAATACACCCAAGATGGGTAAGGCAATGATCCTGAGAAACATCAGCAGGTTTTTGAAACTAGCAGTTAACTGATAGAATTCTCACCCTGACTAACAATACTTGCTGATACCTGTGAAGTAACAACGGCACTGAAGATAGCAATGTGTAATACTAGGGTCATGCTTGGAAGGCGGGTCATTCTGGTCTTCTAAATATGTACTGCTAGTCATGACATACCAATTATTGCCATACTGTCTCTAAAGTAAATATTTGTTTAAAATACTAAAACAAATGAAAAAAAGAGACAAGAAAAAAAAATGTTACAGGACTGTCCTGCTATAATGCTGTATATGATTACATTTCTAAATCTGTGTAAAATTATGTAATTGTTTATTCATATTTTTTTTTGCTTCATATTCTTTAAGGACTTAAAGTTTAACATATCAATACCTGATGGAAAATACCTGTTCCATGTTATGCCTAAGATGTTTGGTATTCAGACCATTAGGTTAAACCCAACTTTATATGTTGTACGGTAATAAGCTTCTCATCTACAGTGCTAACAACTTAAGTTTGCATACTAAAAATTAGAGAAAAAAGAAGGGCTGCAAGGTGAGCCAACATTTTGGCCCCAGTCTTTCATGGTCAGTGAATACTGAGGACACAAGAGAAGCTATGCTGTAACATCATGTAACTCAGTTGTGTCCCAAATTTTCTGATCAAGGAGATTATCAGGCCACAGAGGAATATGACTGATGATGTGCAGTGTACCTAAGGAGAGTCACATGGAGAGAAACCATTCTTGCAGGCTTTCACAGAGAGCAAATTGGTCAAACAATGGCTGTGACTCATCCACATGGCTGACACCAACAAAGGATCTACACAGTGTGTTACAGGGTTACAGGATAAAGTCTGAGGGTACCTGACTGACCTTATCCAATACAGAAGGTACATTTCTTGCTACATAGGTCTTGCTTTATCTTGGTCTTAACCATCCTGAAGAAAATTATAAAAACGAGATATAAAAAGTAAGTCATACTAATAGACTGATCTGTAAAAGGCTCAAGCCAATAACTTCTGACATTTCCAGTCCTATGGTAAACCCGGTACTATTATGGACTACTGGAGTATATTGGAATATTTTGCTGAATTCATGCACCTATAATATTTAAATGACAATGAAATATGCACCTTTGACAAAACTAAACAAAAATGGGATACAAAATGATCATTTTCTATCTGTGTATTCAAAATAGGATAGATATACAGCTACATTCTATTAATTCAATGAATAAAAATATTTCTTCTAATAGTGTTTGGATGGGATATCATGTCTGCATCTTATACAATGAATAACTACTAAGACAACAATATGCAATGTATTTATTATTGAAACTGTCCTACTGATCACTTTTGAAACTGTCTCATAGCTATTTGTTTCTCAATAAAATTATTTTTAAAAAAAGATTTTATAGATGGCGGGGCGGCTGGAGGGGCTGCGGCCAAGGATCTCCTGTGAGCTTGTTCACGTGCAGTCCTGCAGCAGCTCAGCTGGGGCACTGACGGCAAAGCAGGAGCTCGCTTCAGCGGCTTTTCCCCACAACTCACATGCTGCCGTCTTCTCTGTGTTAGGCAGGAAACCAAGAACAGCGAAAGCATGAATAGCCTCTTTCTACGTCTTTTCAGAACTGAGGGAAAATTGAAGAACTGAAGGGCTTTGCACTCTCCCTTCTACAGATGTGAGAAGTTACAGTAACATGTGACTTTTTAACACTCTGAGGGAGGATTTGAAATACATGGTTCCTTATTACATAGATGGTTAAGAGAATTTAGATCATTTTCCAAAACTCAGTGCCTTGTGGATGCTACAAGTCACAACTGAATAGTTGCATCTCATATAATTTTCCTTATTGCTTCTCTCCTGTAAAATACTCTGAGGAGCCTAGGGAGATGGCTCAGTTAAATAAGCACCTGCCCAGAGCTGAGGAGATAGCTCAGTTGAATAAGCGCTTCCCTGGCAAACTCAAAGGTATAAGTTCAATCCTTGGCTCCACTGGAAAAAAAAAATAAATAAGCACCTGCCTGACAAGCGCAAGATCCTGAGTTCAATCCCTGGTACCACCAAATACTAATACTAATACTATTATTACTAATAATAATAATAAAATACTATGAGGGTTTGTAAAAACATTAAAAATCGTTTAGGTCATTTGCTAATTTTTTAAATTTATCAGTAATCTTTCTTCTGCAATTCAAAAGGTAAACTTTTACGACATAGGTGAAATCCTTTTCTCTTAATTTATTATTTTATTTATTTTATTTTTTTGTGGAACAGAGGATTGAATTCAGGCCCTTATGCTTGCCAGGGAAGCCCTTATTCCACTGAGTCATCTCCCTGGCCATTTTTTCTCTTAATTTAAGAAGCAGTCAAGATTTACCACCAGGACTGTCTAGGCCTTAGGTCAGAGTGCCCTGTGTTGTATTTGGGAATCGAGGGTGCTTCTAAAATATAGGTTACAGTGTCTTTCTCAGAGATATTGCTTTATGAGGTCTATAGTGGAAACATGGCTATAAATTCTGCTATTTTGTAGTATTTTGTAGGATTAATATAAACAGTATTCAGGAAATATAAAACTATTATTATTTTTTTTTAAATATATTTGATTGTTGCAGGATCTAGCTGTGTAGCTCAGACTCCTGGTGATTCTCCTTTCAACCTTCTCGAAGCCAGGATTACAGATGAGCACCACCATGCCCAGACTGTGTGGCCAGCCCAGTGCACCCAGAGGTGGGGCCGGCCCAGCATGTGGCACCAGGTATCATCCCTGTGCTTGTATTAGCTTGTCTAAGCAGGCACTTTAGTCCACTGGGCTACCTTGTCAGCCCCAAAACTCTTATTATTGCCATTGTTACTATTTATTTATTTCTTTCTTTAAGTGTGCTGTGCAGGCAATCAAACCTAAGGCTGTGCCCATGCCAGGCAATTGGATTGAGCTACACACAGTACTCTGTGTGTAATACTCTTTTAGTTGGAGGACTGGTATATTGTTCTCTACTTTATAATCTGTTTAAAGAAGAGGATGGGATACACACACATTAGTCATAAAAATCATGGGTACCTGTGGAGAAACCACAGCAACAACTTGAGGACACTGCCTGTTAACTAACAAGGTGTTGGTGACTTCACTTATCAAGTGATCAGACTTGTGTCAAGGTTAGAGTGCAAAAGACAGTATTTTCTGAGAGTCACAGGAGCAGAAAAGCCCAGAACTCTGTGGGCAATTGAATAAAAGGGATGGAATTCTGCCTAAAGAAAGTATTAATAAAACACAGCAGCACAGGCAACTAAATTTGCATTGCATTCACAGACAATTACCCTCTCATTCCACACTCAGGTAGAGGGTAGGGTCGGTAGGGTCGGCACAGGGAAGTGCTGCCTTTGTCGTCCCATGAGGCAGATGAGAATTCCAGGGCTGGGGTGCAGAGAAATGAAAGCTGTGTCCCAGGTTGCACCCAGAAAAAATCATAGATAAATGCATGAAGTCCGATTTACTTATTCAGGTGCAGAAAACACGAATGCTCCTCCTACTGCAAGGGGCTTAGAGAGAACTCATGAAATTTAAGACTATGCTGGTCATTTTAGGGAAGATACTTAACCAGCAATGTGTTGCTAGGGAAGTTCCTGAGGCTGGCTGATCAATAAAGACATGTACTTAGCTCATGTCTCAGGGCTGAGAGCGTGCGCCCGGAACCTGCTCCTCTCCGCTGAAGGCCTCATGGCAGGTGGCAGGCAGAACGCGGGTCACACGGCGTGCGGAGAGCAAGGGTGTGCTGAAGGGGCAAAGCAGAGCGCTGGGTGTGAGAGGGGAGATGTGCCTTCCGTGCGCTGTTCCAGGAGAAGGATTCCAGCCCAGGAGAGCCATCCTTACCCGGGGAAGCGACTTCAGAAGGAGATTGTGGGGGGCCACGGCACCCTCACCTCAGCGCTGCCACAGAATGTGCTCTATTACTTTCTGTAATTAGCAATGTGAGACCCTAAGCAGATAGACTTAGAAGCATTCTCCACAGTTGCGCTATGAACTAACAGATAAATATACTTAGATGAATCAATTTCATATGCGTGATTATGTACAATGATACCTCGGTTGTCAAATTCAATTCCTTCCAAATTGGTGTTCACACAGTAAGAAATTCTAGAACTGAACACATTTTTTACAGAAGAAATAATGAGAAACCACGTAATTGATTCGGAGGTCCAAACACATTTTTAAATTCATTTTTCCAGGAGTTTAACACAAAGTTAACAGCCTTGGCTTGTGAAAGTACCCCCCCAAAAAAAAATCTAAATATAATATATTAAATATGAAAACACAGTATAATAAATGCAATTATTTAAAAGTTTGTACAGATGCTTTATGTTGATTTGGAGGTTTCCTGGCATAATGGAAGCTGGAAAGAAATTGCAGGAGGAGAAAAAGGAGGAGGAAGAAGAAGAGGAGGGGAAAGAAGAGGGGAAGAAATGTCATTTTTGGGAAGGAGTCTTCCATAATGACTGCTGGTAATACATTGCCTGGCATGTTTCTCTTGATCCTTTTTCACCTTTTCTCATTAAAAATTCTGGCAACAATGGTACTCAGCCTGCAGCCTCGCCCCTGAGGCCTGGTCAAGATAGAAAGTCTGACTTGCTCTTTATGCACACAGGAGATTTCCAGTACAGTTTTAGTCCCACCGCTGAGCACAGTTAGCAGCAAGCAGATAGTTTTTGGAATTTGCTGTTTGGGGAGGAGAAAGTTCAGGCTGGAAGCCATCGGGCAATGAGACTATCACTGTATTTCCCATAGAAATAAGAAAAGTTTGCAATTATTTGCATCACAAAAGCTACAAATACCTACATTGATCTTGAGCAGAAAAATAAGGGGCTGTCTTTCAAACCTCAAAATGTAATAAAAGATGAAACAAAACAGCACATTGTCACCATGTAAATACAGACATACAGACCAGGAAAGCAACAGAAAGCCTGAAAATATAACAATGCATTTAGAGCTCCTAGTCTCCCCCACATTTAGCTCATGCTGAAGAATGAGTGGACCCCCTAACCTCACGCATGACAAAAGTCATTTTGAAGCAGACAAAAGACTTAACACTAAGCAAACAGAAGAAAATATAGAAGAAATCTTGACTGGGTTCTGGTAAATAATTGTTATGTGAAATGCCTAGGTAACAAAAAAAAAAAGTGTCAATGAGATTCCATCAAATATTTTTAAAAAGCTACTGAATAGCAAAGGATGCACTAAAAAGGATAAAGGGTCACCTTAAGAGGTGAGAAAAAAAAATATTTGTAAACCATTCATACAGTGAAAGGCAAATCTCCATACTGCATAAAAATTGAGAAACTCAATAAAAAGTAAATTCAAATGTGGATTTACTTTATATTGAGTTTCTCAATTTTACTCCAAATGAGTAAAGGACCTGAACAGGCACCTTTCACAAGAAATCAAATGGCAAAGTGTCATGGTCTGGAGTTTTTGCAAGGGAAACAATGTAATACAGGACACATTTTGCAATAGCATTTGTAATGAACCACCCAAGATCATATATAAGAAGTGCAGGAAATCTGCCCACACACATAAACACTAAAGACACCAGTTGGGGCCTAGATCCTAATATCCTATATAAATACAGCTGAAAACCTAGAGCTCATAACAATGCCTCCCACAGGTCCAACTGGAGGCCTACAGACCGCAGCAGTCTCCTTTTGGTCCACTTCATGGATCTGTACTGGAAAGGCCCAAAGGTCAGTGGTGGAAGCTAGGGAGTCTATGCTAGCGGGATGAAGGATCTGTGCTAGCAGGCTGAGGGGTCTGAACTGGAGCCAGGAAGCAACACTCAAGGTAAGCAGCAGAGCTCCCCCAAAGGTGCTACAGCTATTCTCATAAACAATGAGGTCCTAAGCTCCTCCCGTGATGAGCAAAGCCAAGTTCCCATCAGGAAGGCCAATGCGACAACATTCTCCATGAGGCTGAGCACTGCACCACCTTTCCCTCTGGAGCCAGGAAGTGAGGCTCTAGATGAGGACCCAAGCTTCTCCAGAGTTCACCAGGAAAGCCAGCATGACAAGGTTTTCCAACAGAAAGGCCCGAGAGAACTAGCAGCTTCCAACAGCTCCGACAGCTTCTGCAAACAGCATCCCTGGCAGCTTTTTGGCAACTTCTCCTGTTTTGCCTTTATACTGCTGGCAAATAGTCCTCAGGTGGGCCACCTACACCCAGCACCATACTAGTTTAATTCAACGAGGTATAATAAATTGACCAACAGTTAGAAATCCATCATACAGAGTATAGAAAATGCCATATGCCTTCAGGGAAAAGCAAACTAAGCTAAGAATATACAAGACCTCATACCCTTAGCCAGGAACAAACGGATGAAAGGAATCAAGATGCTGAGAACAGCTCTATGCTATTCATGAGAATGTAAGTTCCTCAGAAAGTTAAAACTAGAACAACTGTATCATAGAGCTATCTACTAAAAACTATACGTAAAATGAAAAATGTTCAATACATAAGTTCCAGAACTATTGTCACTTTCATATACAGTGGCATTCTTTCATGGTAGCTAAGGTATGAATAAGTCACCAGATGAATGAATAAAACAAAATATAGATAAAGATAGATGATGATGATGATAGATAGATGGATAGATAGATAGATAGATAGATAGATAGATAGATAGATAGATAGATAGATAGATAGATTTATTTTCACACACCAAATGGAATATGACCTAACACGATTCAACTATAAAATTCAAGAAAATCCTTGGCCACATGGAAAACTGTAGGATATTATACTTTGTGGAACAAGCCAAGCACAGATAGACAAATATATGAATCACTTATAAGTAGAATTTTTAAAAGTGAAGCTCTTAAAAACAGAGAGCAAAGTTATGGTTTCTCAGGCTAAGCGTGTAAGAAAAGAGACAAGAGATGTTAACCAAGGCATTTATATTTAGGATGAGTGTGTTCTACAGATTAACTGTGTGGTGTGCTGACTGCAGCTATCAATAATCTACCGTAAAATTGATTTTAAAAAGTGGCTCTTAAATTTTTTCTCACTACACAGAATGATGACAAAGTGAGGTTGCTGGTATGTTAATTAACTCTACAGTAATAATTTCACTGCAATATGCATGTCTATCAGAACATACTGTATACCACAGATAAATAGCTGTAAAAGTTGGGAAATTAAATGATCCTGTTACTAAAAGCAAATTACTCTAACATGACAGTCAAATACATTTTAAAATTTCTAAATCTTTACTTTCTAAAATCTTTACTTAATTTGTATATGTGCTTCATATTACCTGTTAATATCACCTATTTTTAATTTCTCTAAATAAAAACATTATAATTATTAGATTAATCAAATCAAAAAATCAGTCAGTATTCTAATTATTTTGAGTAAGTCTTCAAATTACAAAGTAGATTTTCATTATATAATCAATTTATGTAGGCAGTCTAGGAAAATAAATGTGAAAGGGCTGGTTTCTAAACTCATTTCACTAAACATTATCATATGTTCACCAAACGAAAATAAAAGATGTCCAAACCAGCAGAAATGCATTTAAATTTTAAATACTGGACCAGGATATAGCTCAGTGGCACAAATACCTGCCTGGCAAGGGCAAGGTGCTGAGTTCAATCCCAGGTACCACACACACATACACACACACACATACACACACACACACACACACACACACACACACACACACACACACCCTGAATTCTAAATGGTTGAGAAAAAGAACTCTCTCCTTTTTGTCTCTGATATTTTGTTGACATTGGAGGCACCCAGTTAGAAAGAGAAGCAATTCTGAGGACAGAATTATACAGTATTCCTTTAAAGAAAACTGTCTTGGAACACATTGAAGGAAGACCAAGTAGCGTGAGGGTATTTGACTTGTAATAGGATAAAGTGCAATAACTTTTATTTTTATTTCCTATAAAAATCAGAATGTCCCTGATATTACATCTAATTGTACTATGATTAGTCCTGTCAAAGATGGGCATTCCATTGTCATTCAATTATTATAGGTGCCTAAATTCAATGAAATAATCCAACACAGTCCAGCAGTCTGCAATAATAGTGGGATATCTGAAGAAGTTGTTGACTAGAGCCATTTACAGCTCAGCTTATTATTATGGACTTATTTTATATACCTCATTTTTATACTTTTCTGCTGGATGGTTCAGACCAAGATAAAGCAAGACCTATATAACAAAAAATGCAGCTTTTGTATCTGCTGAGGTCAGTGAAGTCCCTTCAGGGTTTATCTTGTAATCCTGTACCTCACTCTTTAGATCCTTTGTCTGTGTCAGTGATGTGGATGAGTCACGTCCATTGCTTGACCAGTTTGCTCTCTGTAAGAGCCTGAAAGAAAGTTTTCTCTCCATGTGACTCTCCCCAGGCACACTATAGATCATTGATCGCCTTCCTCTGTGGCTCCATAATCTCCTGGATCAGAAAATTTGGGGCACAACTGAGTTCCATGATGTTACAGTACAGGTTCTTCTATGTCATGAGTCTTCACTGACCTTGAAAGGCTAGGGCCAAAATGTTGGCTGACCTTGGGGCCCTTCTATTTCTCTAATTTTTGATCTGTGAACTTAGGTTGTTAACCACCAAGAAGAAAAGCTGATTATCACCCTGCAACATATGCTGTTCAATTTGCCCTGACTAAATTCTTTTTAGTTGTTATACATTTCTATTTGTATTTCTACTTTTGACTTCTTATACTAGGGAGACTATACGATATTTGCACATGTGTGTCAGGACTAAACAAAAAGAAGAGGATAAAAAGGAAGAACCATTCTGTGTTTGTATAAACAGTACAGTTAGGATAAATATGCAGTACTTCTGCATAATTCTATGAGAAGCAAGTTTTGCACTAATAGTGGTTGGACAGGATAATATGTCAACTTCTTGTACTATGGACAACCACTAGGAAGATAACCAGGTAGAAAATATTAATTATTGAAACTGTACTATAATTCAGCTTTAAAAAAATAAGATAAATATATTGCTATATTCTCTTATTTCATTGATTAGACACATCTGCTCAAATAGTGTTTATAAGTAGAATATCATGTCTGCACCTTGTATGACAACAAACCACTACGAAAACAATTTGCAGTGTATTAATTATTGAATCTATCCTGCTAATTTGATTTGAAACTGTCTCATTGCTATTTGTTCTTCAATAAAAATAAATTTAAAAAATTATTGCAACTCTCCTACTAACCTGTTTTGAAACTGTTTCATTGCTATTTCTTCCTCAATAAAATTAATAAAAAATAAAATACAAAAAAATTGTTGTATGAAACACTTTTCAATTAAAAGTGCCTCTGTGTTTTCTTAAAAGGCAACATGAAACAGAAAGCTCAGACCTAGACTCAGCTTACCTAAGATGTAGCTGCATTATAATTAACCCTTTCTACAAAAAAAAAATTTATTCCTCAGGTGACTTGAATTGCTTCTCAACTAATGCAGGAAAATGATGGCAAAGTTACTTTTATTTTCCTGAGCTGGAAGCCAGCTGTAAGGGCAGAGTCCTCAAGTGGTAACTAGCCTGTATTCTATTTTCAAAGGACCAGTTAAGGTACCTGGCAGTTCCTAAGGGTTTGAGATGCCAGTGAATTAAAAACTCATGGTAAACCTCCTGTCTCAGCCTTCCCAGCGCTGGAATTACAGGCATGTGCCACCACACCTAGACCATCTTCAGTGTGCCCTGGGAGTGGGGCCTGCAGACCAGGGATGGAACTCAGGACCTTGCACTTGCTATGCAGGCACTTAGACTGCTGAGCTATCTCCCCAGCCAGGGAGTTGTATTGCTTTCTTCCTCAAATGTTAGCTTTTGCCTCTGCTTCTTGGCGCATTCTTTCAGTACATTCAGTTTTGTTAGTGTTTATCTGTCTCATCATACTTAGCTCACATTAGATTATGCATTTGCCTGCCATTTTTCTTCTTGCTCTTATGAAATCAACATTTGCTAAATCATACTCCCAATTTTTACAAGTAACTTTATTTAGTTGTGTCTTCTTTTGTTTGAAACTATCCATTTTTACATCTGGGCAGAATGGGTGGTCGTGCTTCCATCTGAAAATGCCCTCCTTTTCTGAAAGGCAATGTCTCAGGTACAACTCTAGATGTAGTGATTTCTTGCCATTTGGCACACAAGAAACTCCATGATGCCCTGCCTTCATTGGTGCTGGACAGGGGACTAGATCATTCTTTTTTAAACTAGTATAAATTTGGAGCACGTGATATTTATATTGAACTTATGGAGCGGTACATGTACTTAGTATATTCTGAATTTTTTTTTTACTTTCCCCTTCCTCTCCTTACCCACTTACCTCCTCTCATCCCCTTTCCCCATTGTTATGGTTTGTGTCTAGTTGTTCCCACAAAGCCTCATGCAGTCATGGGGCAGCTTCTGGAGTTTGTGATTGATTATTCTGAGTGTGGGTGCTACACCTGCCCTGAAATAAATAATTTGCATTACAATGTAAGAAGGGGAAAGAGGCCAGCTAGCTGCCAGAGCTGCTGCCGCTCCCACTGCTGTTTCTGCTTTTGATTCCCACCATGAATGGCTGCTCTCTGCCATGGAGCCAGCTGAGTATGGACTGACCCCGCCACTAGCTGTGAGTTAAATTAATCTTTCCTTCTATAATTTTGGGTGTCAGGTATGTGGCCCAGCAATGAGAGAAGAGTAACGGAGACACCTGTTTTCATCATCATTATTATTACTTTAGTTCATCTTTCAGACACATAAGGATGATATGCATTGGGGTAGTTGGCGCAATCAAATGTAACGAATGCTAGAGTGTCTGGGAAGCAAAAGGGGGACTCCACACAATCGGTAGGATTGTAAATTAATACACCTATGCATTATGGAAATCATAGAGATTGCTCAAAACAAGTAAATAAAAACAAATTTCATTTGACCTAGCTACCCCCCTTCTAGGTATCTTCACAAAAATATCTAAGCTAAATCTTGGTAGGAACCTGTACTGCATCAGTAGCCACATGTATCCACATGTAATGGAATTCTACTCAGCTATGAAAAGGATGGATTCCAATTATTCGAAGCAAAATGAATGTGACTTAAAAATGTAATGCTAAGCAAAATAATCCTTTATTTAGGGTAATCTCCTCTCCAATGTTATCTGCAGCTTTTAAACCTTTGCTTGTATTGGTATCCTGCAGTTTCCCTGGAAGATATTAAGACTGGAAAAAATTTATGTTATTTAGAATTCCCAACTTGTTCATTCTCTTGACTACAGAGATCTTTCAGCAACTTCTCTGTACAGCCAAGAATTATCCAAACTTCTGAAATTCATGACAGTTTTTACATGCATCGCTGTAGTTATTAGAAAAAATACCATCACATTACTAGCAGAATTTTTAGGCCAGCAAGATGGCTCAGTGGACTAAGTGCCTGCTCACGCAAGCACAGGGACCAGGGTGTGATCCCTGACACCATATGCCACACTGGCTGCTGGCCACCAGGATCAGATATGCTGGTGCACCCCTTAGTCCCAGCTGAAACAGGAGGATTACTGCAAGTCTGAGCTGTGTAGTAAGACCCTGTACCAAGCACATTAAAATACAAAAAGAAAAGCTAGAGTTTTCAAAATATCTTCTCAACTGAGTGATTAAATTTTCTGCTCGAGTCACAATGTATTTCAAGTCTAACAATTAAATTGAAATTACTATTAATTTTAATTTTTTTGTAAAATTTATTTTCCCTTTTCTATACCTTCCTGGTCATTTTCTTTCTCTTTTTTCTTTTTTCTTTTTTTTTTTTTTTTTTTTTTTTTTTTTTTT
>PVKA01017463.1:30876-45823 GCA_004027165.1 Ctenomys sociabilis | reverse complement strand
AATGAGACAGTTTCAAAATAGGTTAGTAGGATAGTTACAATAGTTAACACATTGCATATTATTTTCTTCATAATAGTCATTCATAGTACAAAATGAAGATATGATAACTTGTCTAAACACTATTAGTACAAATCTTTCTTTTCATTGAACTAAGAGAAAGTAGCTCTATATGTATCCTAATTTATGCATACAGATTAATATTTTTTTCATTACAAAATGGTCCATTTATACCCCCCTTTTTTGTTTAGTTTCATCAGAGATGGGTATTCTATTGCCATTCATATATTGTAGGTGCATGAATTCAACAAATTAATCCAAAATACTCCAGTAGACCATAATAGTAGTGAGTTAACTGCAGAACTAGTAATGTCAGAAGTTGTTGACTTGAGCCTTTTACAGCTTAGCATATTAATATGGCTTTACTTTTCATACCTCACATTTATACTTTTCTGCTGGATGGTTAAGACCAAGATAAAGCAAGCCCTATAAAACAAAAAAATGTAACTTGTATGTGATAAGTTAAGTCAAATTCTCTCAGGAGAATTAACAACTTAAGTTTGCAGACCAAAAAATTAGAGAAAAAGAAAGGCTACAAGGATAGACAAAATTTTAGCTCTAGCCATTCAAGAGCAGTGAGGACTCTGGACATAAGTGAACCTGTACTACAACATCCTGTAACCCAGTGGTGTCCCAAATTTTCTGTTCAAGGAAATTATGGGGTCACAAAGGAAAGTCATTGATGATGAAGAAGGTGCCTAAGGAGGGTCACCTAGAGAGAAAATATTCTCTCAGTCTTTCACAGAGAGCAAATTGGTCAAGTAATGGCCATGACTCATCCTGATGGCTGACACTGAAAAAAGATCTACAAAATGCTGTACAAAGTTACTTCTTAATGGCTTCTTAAACCAAATATATGATTTTAACACAGATTTGACTTTTGAGAGTTCTATAGACAGAAGCCAACTTTGATGTCAACTTGGTGTGGGGGGATATGCATCTCCTTACAAACATGTCAGTCGTTCTGAAGCCTGTAGTGCTCACTAATCTTGAGATGAGATGAAGAACCATGGACTGAGTTGTTTGTACAGACTCTGCCTGCTTTCTCTCAATGATAGAAGATGCTAAACTATGACCAGCAGGAAGACTCAAGTGTTTGCTAGTGAAGAAGAAAAAGAAGAAGAAGAAGAAGAAGAAGAGGAGGAGGAGGAGGAGGAGGAGGAGGAGGAGGAGGAAGAGGAAGAAGAAAAGAAAAAAATTAGATTAACATAGACATTTTACTCCACACCAATAAGAATGTAAATGATAGGAGTACAAACTCTAGTTCTGAAAATAGAAAATGTTTACAAAGGTGCTATATACTAGACACTCAACTAAAAACTTGACATATCTTATCATCTCTGGATCCTCCTGCTAACACAGTATATAATAATAATAATAATAATAATAATATTATTATTATTATTATTATTATTACTGTTTTATAGATGAGGATACTAGGATTGAGACAGGACAAAAACAATTGGGCCAAAGGTGCAAGTTAGGTAAGTGAACCAGATTTTTGAACTTAGTTTCCTTGTTCTGGAGAGCATATTTAAAACCTTTTACCTCAATTCTGGATTGGAGGAAGATGTTGAATGATTCCCATTGCAGGAAAGTCTGCTGCACCTGGATGAGATATGCACAAGTATAAAAGTGCTAGTATTTTTTTATTAGGCTGATGGGAGGGTCTAGTAATGATATGGTGCCCTCTGCATGACCAATGGCATTATGAAAGACCTCCTAAGAAATGCAAATTGTCAGTTAGATAAGCTAATGACAGCATTCTGTAAATGTTTTATGTGTAGATGTTTTATCTATCCTTTATGAAAATTTTCCTAATTATCAATGCTCTTGGAGGTTTAGTGAGAATATCACATTACGATTTCTCGCAAAGAATTCATTTCAGAAAAGTCACATAAATGTGTCTTAAGAATAAGAATCTTCTTATTCATGAAGATAGTTATTAGAGCCATTTAAGATGAGAATACAAAGTCTAGGTAGCAATATAAAGAAAAATGATGAAACTGTTAATTATCATGTGTTATGGTTTGTGTCTAAATGCTCCCCCAAAGCCTCACGCAGTCATGGGGTGGATTTCTATGGTTTGTGATGGATTCATGATCTAATGCTGGGATATGGGTGTGAATGCTACACTTGCCCTGGGGTGGATAGCCTGAATGCAGTATAAGGAAGGATGAGAGGCTTTCCTTCTGGCATTGTTCCTCCTTCTCACTCTTGCTGTTTTGCTGTTTTCCACTGCCATGAGCTGCTGCCCTCTGCCATGTGCCACTCTGCCTTGGAGCCAGCTGAGTATAGCCTGAAACCTCTACAAACTTTGAGCTGAATAAGCCTTTCCTTGCTTAATTTTGGGTATCACGTACTTTGTCTCAGCAAGGGGAGAAAAATCACTAATGTATCATCCTTAGAGAAAAAATTGCTTATTCATTGTATTTGTGACTATTTTCAAAAGGCATTTAAAAATAACTAAGGAAATATAGCAAAACACTAACAAGTGGTTGTATTAAATTGGTGTGATTGTTTTTTCTCATGAATTTTAAATAATATAGTCAAATTACTTTCCTGTGGAAAAGAAAAAATAAGCATAAAAATTAAACAAAAGAGTAAGGATATATTTGAAAGATACACTGCAGGGTTGTAGGCAACAGTGTTTCTTGAATTGTGAATGGGGCTGATGATTAAAGAAGGTAAAGATGATTCCAAGATTTTCCAAAGTCAAATGGATTCTCTAAAATAAAAGAAGTCAGATAGGGGAAAAGATCAGTGAATTCCATTTAGACATTTCTGAGGGTTACAGTTAACCCTAGTAGTAAGCCATGAAGAAAAGGGAGAGGGGGAAAAACAGAATGGAGGGGAGAGAGAGTATGGAAGGAGAAAGTTGGTTTGCATTTTGGGGGTCAGCTTTGTTACATACTGAATATCAATCAGCCAACTGGTCTTTATATACTGATACTTGGAACAGAAGTTCAGAGGGAGTGATTAATAGAACCTCCTGCTGAGACTCAATGGCTGAAACTGAGATTATGGGACATATTCTCAACATTCAGGAGAATATTCTAGGGAAGAAACAGTGTCAGGGAAAGAACCATGAGACACTCAAATAGGAGAAATGGGTGTGAGCAGGTGAGACTGGGATGGGAAGATCACTTAGAGCCTGATGCAACATTCACTAATTATTGAGGCAGGACCTGGGATTGGCTGAAAGTAATAGCTCTTTATGTGTAAAACTGCTTTAAGAGGTGAGAAATGAAGAAAAAGAGGGTGATTGGCAGGTGAATACTGGTTAGTGTGTGTAGGTGCATGGTGAGACCAGCATACTGATTCATGAAATAAAAGAGGACAGGCAGACTTAGGGAGATTCATGAGTATAGATTTTGAGTCTCAAGCATGTGTAGTACATCCAGGGAGAAGTGGCTGGTGAGCCGGTAGATCTGATTAGAGCTCGTGAGTGAGATCAGGCCAGGGATAAAATCAATACAGTGAAAATCAGGGGTGCAACATAACAGAAAGATTATGTCAGCAACATGAAGTGCTACAGCAAGGCCAGGACAGGTCTTCACATGGATATGGCTATGGGGAGGCCCACTGGTACTTTTGTAGGGGGATAGGACCAAAGGTCCAGTTCCAAAGGGTTGGTAATGAGTGGGAAGTGAGAAACTGATAATAAGCATAGACCACTCTTGCTAGAACTTAAGTAATTATAAAGTATGGAATCCCTTAGGTAAGAAAAAGGAATTCCATAGCTGGTCTCCAGAATGTAGAATGGGAGCCAGAAAAGACAAGTGGTTGAAAATACATCAATTGGAGATAATTGGTAAAGAGGGTCTTAGAGAAAGTGGCAGTTAGTAGAGTTACTGTGAACCAGAACAGAGATATGTGTTGCTTTGAGAAGGCTTCACTGAGAGAATACCAAACTCCCATTATAGCACCAGTTCTGTGCATGCTTCAGCAGCACATGTACTAAGGCAAAAGCTGTCTCTCTGTCCCTGTCTCTGTGACTGTCTGTCTGTCTCTCCTAATCTCTCCCTCTTTGTCTTTTTCTCCCCCACCTCCAGAAACTGAAACCTGTTTGTAACTAGCCTGGCATCGTTCCATAGAAATAATTAGCAGTCTTCCAATTAATATGTCCCTATTGCTCTTTACCCTTGAGCTAGCTATTAGAGTTGAACAAGTACAGAGCAGCCTCATTACTAATCGATTTCTGAAGTTTGGGTTATCCGCCCTTTTGACTTTGAAATCATAGTCTACTCTCTGTAATCATTCTGTACTAGAGAATGTCTACTATTTTCAGAACGCTTCCAAAGTTTAATATTCACTAGATCTTGTATGTTGTCAGATCATCCCAAAACCTCCTCCAAGTGTTGTGAGAATCCTTCTAGCTGTATTCGCTTTACTTGTATTGCTTTTTGTTGAGGAAAATAGGCAGAAGTCTAGGTAGTTTTTTAGTAGTAGAGAAAAAGTTAACTTCACACCATTTTAAAAACATATATGCCCTCATGCCATGTGGCTCCACCTCCGGGGTGCCCTGGGCCGGTGACACAGTCTGGGCCTGGTGGTGCATGCCTGCAATCCCAGTGCTGGGGAGGCTGAAGACAGGAGGATCAACGTGAGTCTGAGGTGCATAGTGAGACCCTGTAACAAATACACAAAATGAAAAAAAAAAAGTGCGTATTACCTATTTTGTGTAAATTGCCCCCAAATTTTATTTTTTGAATAAAGGAAAAACTAAAGGCTAGAAGTGTGAAGTAACATAGTCGGGGTTACAGATCTGGTTAACAGTACTGAGGGAGTTATAAAAGAGGGTATTATGTGGTATGCAGTTCCTAATTTACATCAAACATATCAATGCTTTTCTGCCTGTCACTTTTTCCCTAAACTATGCATGTATTTTGTTATCCTTGGGCTCATTGTTCCTTCACTATTAATGATCCAGTCTGGGTCTACTCAGACATTATTCTATCTACAGATGTGTGAGGACCAGTTGCCAAATGAGCGATATACTATTTTTCTCCGCCTCAATGGTGATCTTGTAATCCAATTATAATTGGTTTATTTTCTAATAATACCTTTTGTCAAGAGAATTCATTTGCAGGATTCCTTCAGTTTTAAATTTGCATACCATGGACCATATACTAAGAATGACATAAGTAATACTGAATACAAATAAAATCAATACACCTATCTTATAACTGGTATACTATTGATCTCAGAATTTGGTTAGTTTTCATTGTATAGATTTAAATATGAACTGTATGAGTGAAAAGATTCTTTTGAAAGTGAGCCTTTATGATTTTCTTAGAAGAGAAGGCTCTTCTAAGTCTCCTTGTGTGTGTCAACTGAATTAAACATGACATGGGGATTCCCAGGGTGGAAATCTGAGCTCTTCAGAGAGTGTTAGGTGGTTGGACTAAAGGGACAAATAAATCAGAGACTGCGAAAACTTATAGGTCTTATCAAATCTTATTTGCACTCTTGAGGGTGGTAACTTGTAAAACAAATTAGTTATGTCGCTCTTGGTATCTAAATCCCATGAAAGTTTTCTAATCTCTCCTGTTGTAATAACCCTACATATTTAGTTTGGGGTAGAATACTATTTTGTTTCAAAATTGGAAGTTCTTTTAACAACATGTATTCTTTTTATTTGAATGATATTGCTGAAGATAGAGAACAAACAAAACAAACTATTTACTGCCAACTCTGTTGTATTTAAGGATATTCCTTCAAAAATAATATAAATAAAGCATATCAATTAGGAATGGGTTGGTCTGACTTTAACATTATGTGGGTAGGAAAAGGCTTAATTATAGCTCAGCAGTTGGGGAAATCCTTTTTATTCTAAGAAGCTGAAGTCAGTGACTTAGAAATAACACCCATGTGTTCAAAGTTTGGCCTGTGACATGTGTTCCTTATTTGCTGTGGATATCACTATAGTGCATTTGCTTGGGAATTTCAAATATGAAAATAGTCACAGCACTGTTTCTTTATATTTTTACCTAATGATTGTATTTTTCATTAATTTAAAAAGTGTTACATATGCCTTGACCTAAATTAATAAAAAAGGTACTAACATAACTAGAAACTAACACTTCTTCCTATATTAAACCTGCTAAAAAGAAGTATTATAAATATCAGGATCTTTTTCCCCCCTGGAACTGAAAATATATTCATAATGATAATAATGTCACTCATAACTTGATAATATAGTAACAAAAATAATAATTATAATAGCAGGTAACATTGAGAGCTATGCATCAAGTATTATTCACTGCTTTATAAAAATGTCTTTATTTTATCTTTACAAAAATATGATGGAATTAGGTAATATCATATTCCTCAATTACAGATCACCATAATACAGTTTAAATAACTTCATCAACAACATACAGAGCAAAGTGGCCAATTTTTGAATATAAATTAAAGTTACCCTCTACTGCCTCTTATACTTGCATATTAATATTTAATTTAAATTGTATGTTAAAGACAATGCTGCATTCTGCTTTCCCTGTAAGTTTATAAGGATTCCCCACGTTAATCGTTCTAGATTAGCCCAACTTAACTGGCCACCTAAATTTTCATAATTTGTCTGTCTCCTATCACTTTAGATTCCTGATAGATTTTTGGTACTATAACAATGTTATGATGAACTGAGGTTTACATAAATCTTAGCATACACAATAATTTTCTTAGGATAGATTTCTAGAAGTGGAATTATAGCTTGCTATGATGACATTTTAATGTTCTAGTATTCTAAATTATGAGTACAAGTCAATGTGAAAAAAATACTACATCTACACATACACTTCAAATCTTTAAAAGTTCGTTAATGGCAGTGCTTAGATTTTGGAAGTTTTTATGATGTGATGAGAGGAGGCAGCAGGCTAAGCCATGGGAAGCCTTTCACTGGCTTAAGCTTGACCTTTGCTCATTAATAGGCCATGGCTTTATCTTTGTATGAAACTCCTGCAGCTAATCCATCCTGGAGTGCCCATTGATTCCAACTAAGCTGTGTTCTCAGAGCAGCTTTTCAGGGGACACAGCAAGAGGAGAAATTAGGCTGAAGATTACAAAGCTTAAAAGCACAACACGAAATGTTGTTTTCAATCACAGCTCTTGTAGACACTTTGGAGCACAAAAATAAAAGAGCAGAAAATAAAATTCTGTTCCAAAGGAGCAGTTATCACAAATCTGGGAATGCCAAGGCATGTTCAAAAGTAAAGGTAGGAGGAGCCCTCCACAAATACCTCTGCTTTCCAAGCAGAAGTCAATACCAGCGACACAGGTGTGCCAGAGTAGTGGTGGTTAGGACGCAGCCGCTGACTATGTCTTTGCTGGTCTTGGTAACCCACCTGCTGCTCACCTTCCTCATGGTTAGTGCATTGCTTCTGCTTCACTCGGTGGCCTCAGCAATCACATTGCCAGACCCAGCTTGGTCACTCCTTGTTTTACTGCCACTCACTAGTAGGAACCTTTGTTTCTAGCCTGCTTCTGTCCTTCTCTGGACTCCCAAGGCTAGAAAACCACGTAAATCTATACTATCTAAATTAATCAAAATGCCTACATCCTAAGGAAAATGCAAGTTGTTTTTCAGTAGCCCCTCCATTCTTTGTCTTCATTTGCTGCTTTGTCATCATCTGTCCTGGGCAGGTTTTCCCATTTGGAACCAAATTTAGCATAGCTGTTTTCTGAAAAACAAAAACAACAACAACAAAAAAAAGCCAAAACAACACAAAAAAAGCCAGCTAAGTAATTGAATGAGCAAACTGAAGCTAAACTAAAAGGCATGTTTCTGACTGTAGTAAACTGAAAAATGAAAGCAGGGATTAAATGCAAAGAGATTACAATGAGAATACATAAATATATAATAGCATTTAGGATTGTCTAGGAGATTAAGTTTCTGTAGCTCTACCTTTCTTTAAATAACATTCAAAAGCCCCTTTTCCAATGCTCCCTCAGGGAAAGTAAAGCCACGTATAATGTTACCTATTATAAAGGATCTATTGGTTCTTTATTCAGAGGCTTAGGTTTAAATTCTCCACTTGCAAGGAACAGTGTCGCAAGCACTCCCCCTCGGCCAGTCTCTAAATACTGAACAACTGTGGGCTCCCAAATTTGGCTGCATGTCTGAATCCCCTAGGGAAATTTATAAAAATGCAGTGGAGCCCAAGAATTTATATTTCTCTAAAGCTCTCCAATTGATTTTGATCTTCAGCCAAGTTTGCGGACTGCGGCTAAAGTGGCTGTTTGGACGTTGGCTAAGTCTGTTTCTTTGCTCTCAGCGGCTGACTATGCAGCAGGTGGCCTTGTGCATGGACACTGTGCCAATCACTGTGACATTTTATAGCTGGATCTGACTAGGTTTGTGAATGACAGAAACCATTTAAAATAGTAGCCCGAGCCGTCCTTTTTGAATAACCATCTAAAAAAAGTTGATTCAGGCACTAAAATAAGTAAGGGACAGTTGAAAGTTAAAAACAAATTCTTTAACACTTATATACTAGAATCTTCATCACAAAATAGAAATAGTGTCTTCACCTGATGTCTGTTTATTTAACTTTATTTTTAGTTTTTTGTATTTTAAGAAAGAGTGTACAGGGTGTTCAGAGTCTCAGTACTAGATCAGACTCATAGTGATCCACCTATTTACAGCCTCCTAAGAGCTGGGATTACAGGCGTGCACCACCACAGCAAGTCTCAATTGCCACAGGCAGGCTGGCAAGACAGGCCTGGGGATTGAACCCCCAGCCCCTGTGCCTGTGTGCAGGCATTTTAATCTGCTGAGCTATTTGGCCAGCCCTGTTTATTTAACTTTAGTTTGAAGTAATTTATATCTAGTGGAGAATTACAAAGCTAGTCCAGATAGTTCCTTCATAGTCTAATCCAAGGTATCTCTAATTTCAATGCTATGTAATATATCCTCTAATGTAAACATTTGATTCAGTCATGAGATATTTATCAAAACTAATGAGTTCACCTTTGAGTTCCCCCATTTTCCCACTGTCTCAATCTGTTCAGGATGCTATAACAAAATACTTTGGATAATTTATGAAAATGAATTTAATTTAATAAATGAATAAAATAAAGGAAGGAAGACAGGAAACTAGAAGGCACACGCAGGAAAGAGACTGATGGGGAGAGAGGATTAAAGCGAGAGGTGAGTAAAAGGATTAAGAATAATCAAGATATCTTATATACACACCAGTTTCCAAAAACAAATATCTCTGTTATTGTCTCAGTTACTCTTCTCTCATTGCTGGGACAAATACCCAACACCCAAAACGAAGGAAGGAAAGGTTTCTTTAGCTCACAGTTAGTAGAGGTTTCAGTCTGTACTCAGCTGACTCCAAGGCACAGCGGCACATGGCAGAGAGCAAGTTTTCATGGTGGTGGCAAAGAGCAAGAGAGAGAAGGGAGGAGCAGCAGCTCCGGCAGCTAGCTAGCCTCTCTCCCCTCCTTACCTTGTAATGCAAATTCCTGCCCCAGGGCAGGTGCAGCACCCACATCCACAGTCATTAGTCACAAACTCCAGGAGCCACCCCATGACTGCATGAGGCTTTAGGGGGGGACACCTAGACACAAACCATAACAGTTATGTATTTCAAACATGCACTAATAAAATAAAATAATATATACATATAAGTACATAAACATGAAACAAGTGGGACTCAAGCAAGTGACAACCACAGAAACAACCAGCTTTATTGGTCCCAGTTCTGTAGTCTGGGGAGTCTAAAACCAAGTCAATATCAGATTCTATCTGGCTAGGATCTGTTCCTCACACTTGATCCCTTTTCTGTGTCTTCACATGGTGGAAGGGCAGGACAGCTCCTTCGAACCCACTCTGCAGGAATACTGACCTCACCTACGAGTGGAGACCATGTGAGCCAATCACCTCCTTAAAAGCCTCACCTTTTAATACTATCACACTAAAGTTTCATCATACGAATTTGGAGACAATGCCAGTATTCAGACCATTGCAGCTACTGTATATTTTTTGTTACAGTACCTACTCAGGATACCAAAGTGTATATAGTCATCTTGGCCCTTCCATTAGGTCACCCACTGTTTCCCGGTCTTTTCTTGTCTCCTGTGACCATTGAACTTAAAAATGTAGTGGACCAATATTATGTAGAATGTCCTTCATTATGAGTTGATCTGATGTTTTCTGGTCATCATGGTGATGTTATGAATTTGGGTGAAATATTACACAGGGTGGATGCCCTCTTGTTACATCACATCGGGACTTCAGTAAGATTCCTTTTGACAGTGGCTATCTGTCTTTTCTCATTAAAGGGGTTTAAACAAGAGCTGATGGGTGTCTGCATTGCCAAAGGACAATCTGTGAGGCCAGATCTTTCAGCCCACTTCCAATTCTAAAGGTCTAACACTAATAAGTTAGTATTACAATTAGAAAGCCATATGTGTAAAAATGAATGCATGATTTGGGTAGAGATTAAAGAAGATAGATAATCAAACCACTGAAGTCTCATCTTCATATTAGAAAGAACCTGAGGCTCCCTACTTGGGGCTGAATTCAGAATGTCCAATCTCCATACAACTGGTGGCTTTTCCCAGCATGGAGTACTATTACGTGAGTAGGGAGACATCTGTGAAGGAGGGTTGCGCTTGTGGCTTTCATCTGGGTTACTAAAAATTACATTGATGGGTAGTTAAGTAGCAAGCAATCCTATTTGAAAGAAAGCAATGACCTGGCTCTGTCTGTGGTTTGTATGTGAAGTAGCCAAGGTTTTTCTTTTCTTTCGACCTTAATTTCTCTAACTGTGTATTATTAATTCTTACTGAAATACACTGACCTTTATTGGACTCAAACATTTCTTCAGAAATATATTGCACACTCTTGACAAAATTCAAAAGCACACAGTTAACCTGAACGAGTTAATTGTATATTTCAACATATGCACTGTAACGGTGATTTCTTATAATATTTAATTTAAAAATGATGCTACACAAGCTAGTTTGTTTATTTGACATGTGATAAAGTTCCTCTAAAGAAACAGAGGCACCAATGTAACTCTGTCGATGTTACGGTTCAGTACCAACTGTGCATCTGAAAAATGCCAATGTACCTTTGGGGAGTTTCTAGAGACCATTAGGGCTGGGAATATGAGTCAGTGGCATAAGCACCTGTACGGCAAGTGCAAGGTCCTGCATTCTACCTCTGGTACCCCAAAAAATATCATATTCCTAGTTTAGTTCAGGCTTATACACACTAAGTAATCTACTATAGTATTTCCACTCCCCAATTACCTAATCTCACTATTTAGTTTTCATCCAAGATGATATTTGAAATGCTAGACCCTAATTTTATAGTTCTTTAAGGTTTTTGAGACATCATCATTCATGTGCATAAAATCATTGATTTTTGTATTGTTAACAGATTGTCCATAAATACATTCATCTGATATTCCTTTTAAAATCCAGGAACATATATATATATATAGACAGTTTGAAAAAGCAAACTGTAAAACTCTCATAAATTTAATCATTTGTTTGAAAATTGAGACTTTCTTGTTGTATTTCTTATCTTATACCAAAATACTTCAGTCTTATAATCATTTGCAATAGAAAGATGACATCATAGGTGATATGCGTACAACTTAATGACTAAACTGTCTCTGCTCAAGATGTTCCAGGTCATATTATTAGCCCAAAAGCTATAAAATGTTTGAGAAACTGTTTCATTGAGATAAGTACAATCAATATGTTTCTTTATAGTTTCAGACTTGTTCACAAACAGTATTAAAAGAAAAATAAAATGACCTAATGTCTGGGAAATAATTCTTAATAGAAACAGATTTAAGTTCATGATTTGTGGTTTGCTGAATATAAAATTCCTTCTAGACTTGCTCTGATAATTAAAGACATATCTATCACTAGGCTGTGAACAAAGGCAGTTTCTTTTCAGTGAGTTCTGGTTCATTCTGTTATCTTTGCTGAACAAAAGAAGAGGAGAAGCATATTAGCCAGTCAAATTTCAAATTACATTCCATGAACTTTCTAGTTCTTCCTCCCTTTAACTTTTTCCAGTTTTAGCTAACCTTTGAAGTCCCACAGTGAGAAACCCTTTTTTTAAACCCTTTTTTTTAAATTTTAAAGAGAGTAAAAAATAATAAAAAAATTAGAGATAATACAGTTTCTAAAAAAACAATATATGAATTCAAGAATGGTTAGTACATTGAATATTGGTGTCTTCAAAGTAGTTATTCAGATTAACAGATATCTGCATGTAAAATTGGTCAAAAATATTAAGCATTAATTGTTCCTTACAATAAACCAATAGAAATTAGTAGTACAATTTATCTTAGCTAATATATATATATATATATATATATATATATATATCCATTTCCCTTCTTCCTTCCTTTGACTCATCCCAGTTGTTCTTTCCTTTTAAAGAGTTTCTTTTTCTTTTGCAATATCTGTTGTACTTTTCAGATTTTACTTACTCTTTCAGAAGAACATTAGAGACAATGAGATACCTTCAATAAGTCTTTTTCTATGCTAAGAGGGGAGTGGAGCTTTATGATGAGTGCATGTGTACATGGGTCACTTCACATTAAATTCTAGCTGGGACCTTATTATTTGAAAGTTAGTTGTTTTTAGAAAAATAATGCGGGATCAGGTTCTTCCTTAGTGCTTTCTGTAATGGTTTTGATCATTCAAATCTCTTATGATAAACCGTATTTAAATAAATATGTGAACTGGTGATTAATTTCAAAATCAGAATTGTTATGATCTTCATGGAAAGTGATAAAACCTCACACTTTTCAACACTGCCTTTAAAACATAACGCAGTAATTGTGGCTGCTACACCTTGTAGATCTGTGGTAACTGTTTAGCAGCTATGCCTCTGGGAAGACAAGTACTCATATATGTAGCACTTTCCAGTGCCCAGGATGTAACTATTGTCTACTTGCCAATGTAAGTGTATGTGGAATTGGAATGAAGTTTGCATAAACAGCACTCAGGACCCAGTGCCAGCCAGTTTTAGTTCTTCCTTGATTATACCCATTTCATGACTGAGGAGAGCAGAAAACCAAGCTGCCAATTCAGGACCACAGGGTCCTAAACATGACATGACATGGCCAGTTTTCCCAAGTTCAGTAGGCATGTCTGGCAATTTTAGATGTATCTCCTATTTTGGAAAATTGCCAAAAATAATTCTGTAATTCTGTAAGATCAAGTTGTAATTCATTTTTGATAAGGTTTTTTAAAACCACCATTTAAAAAATTAGATCACCATACCTGTGTAATTTTCACCAAAAATTACACGTGTAAAGGATTCCCTGACACAAAATTAGAGAGTGAACAGCAGGATGAAAAAAAAGAGTAGACAAAACCACAAGTGAATGGTGAGTGGCTTGCTGTTGAATTCCTGAATGAAGGCAGCTCTGGAAGCCTTAGTCAGCTCAGTTTCTTAAAATTTTGAAGGAATGCACTTTGTTCTCACAGATCATTAAATATGTCTGATATGCTGAGTGTACAGGTTTTTGTTTGTCTGTTTTGCTTTGCTTTGCTTTTTGCAGTCTTGCAGCATGGTCACATGCCCTTGTACATTTTGGCCCCTAACTGAGCCTTATTTCTTTGCACATAGTTGAAGAACAACTAAAACTTCTTTTTCATTTGACAAGAAAGACTCTGAACACAGCCTTCGTGAACGGTGACTTAGGCTGTTATGAAAGTATTTATTTAAGTGTTTAAGAATTTATTTAAGTGGCGTTTGCTATAACTAAAGCACATATAAGGCTAAAACTTTCTTTAAATGGTGGCATTCCTTAAATATCTGCTTACATAGCTCTTCTTCAGGCCAAGCACTTCATTTTCCTTCATTTCTGAGTAGGAATAATCATTTATATGCAAGCTTTTCAAATCTTTTTCAAAAATAATATATACAGTTAAGATATAGAACAGGATGCAAGGCTGCAGAGATAGCTCAGCAGTCTAAGTGCCTGCTTAGGCAAGCTCAGGGACTGGGGTTCAATCCCTGGCACCATATACCTTTCTGGCCCTGCCCCAGGTACACCAAGCTGGCCACGAAGACCTGGTGTGGTTGTGAAGACCTGTAATCCCAGTGCTGGGGTGGTTGAAACAGGAGGATCATTATAAGAATGAGCTGTGTAGTGAGACCCATACCAAATACATGAATTTTTTTTTTAATGAACCTATTGCAGTTTTCTCTTTTCTAGACATAATGTTGAACACTTACAACCTCCTGGGGGAAAGGCTTCATTTAGGTTCATAGTTTGGGGGATCCAGTCCATGGTAGGCTGGCTCCAAGGCCAGGGCAGAAAGGCATGGCAGAGCAAAGTTGCTTAGTTTATAGAGATCAGGGGGCAGAGCAGTGGGACAGTGCCACTATTCAAAGCCATACCCCATACCCCACAGAAGTGTGCTTTACCTATCTGTTGTGCATTTCCTAGCCCACTGAAGTTCCCAAATTAGCATCATGGTCATGCCTACCCATTGTCTTGCATGGATATCTGTCCCTCCCACCCTGTGGAGAGAACAGCTACAATCTTTTGAATATTTTTGTGTTTTTTCTCTTTCCTTTACTTTCCTTTTCTTCCTTCCTCTCTCCTCTCCACATCCCTCCAACATCTAGCTCTTTTCTTACAAACCCAGGAAATGAACTGTAATCTAAATACAAATACAGGAAATTCCAGGTTTAAGCTTCATAAGGCAGAGTTAATTTGAGCAAGAGGAGACTTCTCTGATATGTAAACTATACTTGGATAAGGTGACCGGATGTCCTGAATTAGACAAGATAGTGTTCTTAGTTTTTCAGTTATCCTTCTTTTAGACAGTATTTCTGCTCAAAAGGTCCTAGTAGAGCTTTCCTACTTTGTTGCTTTTTTTTTTTTTTTTTTTTTTT
>PVKA01017463.1:0-30776 GCA_004027165.1 Ctenomys sociabilis | reverse complement strand
CAGACATCAGGAAAGCTACAACTGAAGCAGGAGAAGACGAAGGCTGGAGTAGGAGGAGGCAGAACTTACCTCAAAGAGGAGTCAGGGACACAAGAGAGGTTGAAGGTAGCTGAAATCTTGACACTTCCCTCTGTCCCATTGTTCTCAGAAACCTCTGCCCCTTACCTGGTGTCTCTATCTTCCTTTTCCATGCCCTCCTCCTCTTCAAACATTAATTTACTTTGCTGTTCGAAAACACTCATTTGTGACCTCAAACATTCAATCCTCTGTGCAACGGAAGGAAAGGCAGAGGCGTGTCTTTTTCTGTTCTCTGACCATACCCACCTGTTGATTTTGCACATCCCATCTAGCATGGGGTTCTTACGCCGGCACACTACCAGTCTGTAAGTGAATTCCACCCCGCATCTATGCCCTGAATCCCTGTCATCTAAATCATATCTAGAATTTATGCTTTTATGACGGCGATTTTACGAAAGCGACAAAACGCTAGGTTTAATTAATTCCCATAATTTTACTTAATTCCCATAATTATTTAATTCCCATAATTAAGTAAATTTGATCTGGATAAATTGTGTGAAGCATCCAAGCTCCGTGCGGTGGACTCACTCTTTTGTATACAGGGGCCGGGGAGATGGCTCAGTGGAATAAGTGCTTCCCTGGCAAGTGCGAGGGCCTAAGTTCAATCCCTGGTTCCGCCAAAAAAAAAAAAAAAAAAAAAAAAAAAAAAAAGTGAATGTTTTTTGTATACAAACCACTGCTGGACTTGTATCGCTTGCCTCCGGCAAACCTGTGCTCTGAACATATCTACAGCTGGTTTATCAAACATGCTTTGCAGCTGCCCATTGCTCTGCTTCTCTACAAGCTTTTCTTTGGCCTGAATGTACTCCCCTTAGCTTCCCTTCTTTCACCGTGACTTGAAATATATGGGCCTCTTCATAATGCTAACACAAAATGTGGTTTTAATTGTATTTGTTTCTTCATTAGTCTTCAGCATTGAACCCAGGACCTAGCATACTATGATTTTTTTTTAATTTTAAAATTAGATAAAATTATTACAAATGTTATTTATTAAAATAAATATGCAAAATATGTCAGAATTTTTTTTCTGATACAGAGAATTGAATCCTGGACTTTTGTACTGATTTTTTTTTAAATTTTGAGATGTGATTTAGTTTTTGGAGTTGTCAAATCATTTATAAGAGATGGGAGGAAATACCAACTCGGGGCCCCCCTCCTGTCCTTCTCTCAGACAGGAGCTTTCTTTCCCTCAATAAATCTATTCTGCTCATAAAAAAAAAGAGATGAGTAACATATTCATTGGAGTAGTTAGTATTTTGGTACACAAAATAATTCACATAGACATCCATTAAAATGTATATCTGTGATTCTTAATTATGGCAAAATTCCAAGTAATTGAAATTATTAAGAGTGGGCCAATGAGTGCCAACACAGTTCACAGGTACCAGTTTATGCTTAGTGGAAACTGAAATGCAGGAGTTAAGAATAACCTTTTTAGCCGGGTGTGGTGGCGCATGCCTGTAATCCCAGCACTTGGGAGGCTGAGGCAGGAGGATTGTTGTGAGTTCGAGACCAGCCTGAGCTACAAAGTGAGCTCAAGGCCAGCCTGAACTGCATAATGAGACCCTGTCTCAAAAAGACCAAAAAAAAAAAAAAAGAATAACCTTTTTGTAGTTTCTCTTTTGTAAGTTCCATCACTGATCTACATCAAAGCAAGAAGTTGAGAATATAAAGGTTTTTGTATGTTTTTATTTATTACGAACACCAATTTTTGCCTAATTTTGATGCTGGCACTAGCTTGTTCTGGTCATATCTGATTTTTGCTTCTATAATATTCATGCCATTTAGCTGGAGCTTTCATGACATATACACTCCAGAAAGGACATGGGCTGTGACACAGATTGAACTTCAAAGTCTAACCCCGCCTCTGACAAGCTTACTGGATGTGTAACCTTTGACAAGTGTGCTGCTAACATTTTTGCTTTGTAATAACTGCACTGCAAGGGCCTATGACAATTGTAACTTTCTACATGCACTAATGTGTGTGTGTGTGTGTGAACATACTTGTGCTTCCAATTCATTGTCTATGAAAGATGAATTTTTTTCAGTGAAGTCTATTATATTTTTAGTGTGCTTTTTCATCCTCAACACTGGATTCTAATCTTCAAAAAAGCATTAACCAAGTATTACTCATTTTTCATTCTCTCCATAACACTCAGTGTAATGATTTGTGTAAATCAGTTACCTTTAAATATTTATTTAATTAAATTCTTAACTCCTTTTCTAAAAATAGAACCTTTTAAAGATATGAACTGTAATTGCTATAGATCTGAACAATAATATCTATACATGTAGGTGCATGTAAATGAATTTTCAAAAATAAAATACATCTATGCAACAGCATTTTTGTCCTTTTCTAAGATGTCAATTTTTAACCCAAATGTCCCAGATTCCTTTTCTTTTACCTTTTGTGTCATATTGAGGGTTAGAAATGAAATGATTGACAAGAGCATACAATCCTTAGAAATATTTATTCTTAAAGGAGCCACAGCTGTCCTTGCACCCAAATGTTTGCAATTTTTCAACCTTGACTCACCTGCAAGTGATTCCTCGCAAGAGACCAGGAAAGAAAAGTGAAAAGTCAAGGAAGCCCCAGTGCACTGGGTAGTTTGTAGTAATCAGAAGAACACAGAACCTGGAGAGAAGCCGAAGGTCTTCTGTCCTTCCCTGTTTATTCCATATGGGAACTGATTTGTTCCATAGAAAGGAAGCTGGGATGGGAGTGTGGGGGAAAATATAAAGAAAAATAAATGAAGAGGAGGAACAGTGAATTAGATAGAGTTGACCAAATGCCAGTAATCTCATCTGCCTGAACTCTATTTCAACCATTCTAAAAAGTTAAGTGTGTTTTTTATGTTGTTCTAATGCTTTTTTACTTCTTACAGTGAAGTATAAGGACTTCATTGAAGTGAATTTATATCCACTAGGGGTAATTTGTAGGAATCCCAGAAGCTTCATTTGCTTAAGTAATAGCTCCTCAAGATTGTGTTGCTGGGCCAATTTGTAAGCCCACAATGGCAAGCTGGAAAACTCTGCTTTCCTGTGTACGTACCAAACAGTAAGGCCTCAGGAGTCCTGAACCCTTCTAGGATTGCCATACATATATGTTTACACATAATTTATCTTATATATGTGAAAAATAATAGCCTTTAGAGTATTGCTCTTTAATTTGCCAGGGCAAATATTCCTCTTCCAAAATGTAATTTCTGTAAGTCAGAAATAAATGAGTAGTCCAAAACTGTACTCTTTTAAATTCATTTCCTCCAACCACTATTTCTGAGTGCCTGCTGTCCGCCAGAAAGAGCACTAGAGAACTAGCACTGATTATCAACTTTTACTGAATTGGTAGTTCAGTAGACAGCAATGGAAAGTAGTAACTATAAAAACATTAATAACACTCTTTTAGCTACAGAAATAAGAATATATTGTAATCAATATTATGGTAAGTAGCCTAGAGATATGTCTAGAACACCTAAGGTCAAGGACTTTTGGCTAGAAAAATAAAGGGCTTGGTTTTTGTTTCTCTGCTTTGAAAACTTAAACAGTAGAAAGTGGTAAGATTTTGATTTTATAAGATCACCCTATTGTCTTGTGGATGACAGTCATACAGTTCCAACAAAGAATTTTCACCACCATATGGTAGAGGTCTTCTAGGAGCCCAAATCCTTCAAATAGAGTGAAAAGATTCTAAGACACTCAGGAAATATATTCCAGGAATGATTCTATATATTCAAAGTCCAAATGAGGAAGTGATGGAAACAAGATAGTTATCAGGATCTTGCTAGCCCTAGACCCATAAGGAGAGGCTGGTTCATGGGTAGGTGGCAGTGCAGAGGAGGTCTCTGTGTCTGGGATTGGCAGCCAGGCGTCTAGAGTTCCTGATCCTCTCCTCCCAGCTGGTCATGTGCCTCTCCTGCACCTGTGCATGTTGCACTTGTGATCATTGTGGACTTTGACTCAGCAAACATAGCTCTCTTCTCCCATAGGATACTTTGCCTCCTGATTTGTTTTAGTTCATAACACCTGAGTCTTTGAACAGTTTTACGATCTGTTTGCCAGTTGTAGAAAATTTCCTTCCAAAAATCAATAAAACTCTCAAATGAAGCATTGAGTTTAATAAGATAGTTGTGAATTAAAATATAGCTCAGTGAAAAAAGATTTTTCCCCTGGTTTTGGTGCTCAGGATCGAACCCAGAGGCTTGTGCATGCTAGGCATGACTGTACCATTGAACTAAAGCTCTGTTCCTGTTGCAGAGAAAAATCTTGATGAAAAGTCATGTAAAATGAAAGTAAGAACCACAAATCTGTTTACTGGTGTAGAAATCTAGACACAAATAACGTTAATAATAAAATAATCTCATCAATTATTGCCCTAGCTCAATAATCAGGTTTGAGCATGTCTCATAACTCTTCATTATATTGTCACTGCAGCTAGCTAGGCACCATTTGTCAATTGCAGAGCCATCACTGCACTGCCAGTGGGCAGTGTGCTTCCTGGGAACCATAGCACGTGCATGACCAGACAGCCGGTGTATGGCTTATGCCTAATCTGTATGTGAGCAGGCTGGCAAAACAACAAAACAGCATAAAGAGAGCAGAAGACCACTTCATTCCAAAGAATGTCCTATTCCTTCAAATTGAAAGTGATCGTGGAAAGAAATGAGCCACTTGTCATCTTCAAGTAGGACACAATTTAGATATTTTGAATTTCAACTCTAAATGTCAAACCAAACTTAGAACTTAATATAGACAAGAAACAAAATGTTTGAATGCTGCCTGTTTTGCTTTATAACTTTTGATGATTTTTGATATTCAGAACTATACAGAATTACATTCTACATAATCACAGATAGATTGTAAGAGAATATTTTCTCATTCACACTGATAGACTTCTCATTTAATTTTTAGCATGATTTTTTATTTTTATACCATACAATTGCATAACTAAATATTATTTATTTATTTTTTAGGGAAGGTTCTACAGGGTGTTCAAGGTCTTGCTACTAGATTGGACTCGTAGTGATCTGATTCACCTGTTTATAGCCTCTCAAGAGCTGGGATTACAGACTCACACCACCATGCTCAGTCTCCATTGCCATCACAGTATGCCTCGGAGGTGGGGCCAGCATGGCAGGCCCTGGGGCTGGAGCCCCTGGCCCCTGCACCTGCTTGCAGGCACTTTAATCCACAGAGCTATTTGGCCGGCCCTCCATGACTAAATTTTAAGCTCTAATTTTGCTTTCTGTGTTTCATATTTATTTGGTTGAGAACTGATACCTACTTATAAATATGGACCTTTCTCTGTAATACTGTGCTCATATTTTCTTTCTTGAAGCTTTGTGTTATTTTATTTCCTTCATTGTAAGAGCTACTTTTATTTTCAACTAAATTATATTTCATACATTTAAAGCTAAGATTATTTCCTTTAGTAATATTTTATAGTTAATAAATTAAGTTATAAAGTTTCTATTGATTAATATTTGAAATTAGTTGTTCTGAAAACTATGAGATATTATAGACTATCAGAGAGTTTTTATGTGAATGATTACATTAAAAGCAAACTTCTGCCTAAGCCTTCAAATCTGTTTTATTTTCTTCATATATCAATTTCCTTATTATTTAGTGAAACTTTCAAGTTGTCTGGAGTATTTATTATAACTCATGGATTTCAGTAGCTATAATTTTTATGATAAAGCTATGCAGATTTTTAGAACAATTTTCTGACAATGGTTTTAGATTATACAATGGATTTCTATGGAAACATTAGTGTACATAATTTTAAATATAAGACCATCTGTAAACATACTAGGAATGCCATCAACGCTTTGCTAAATCAATGTGTTTTGTAAAATACAGAATATTTCCACCACAAATACTGATTATCACATCTCTCTCCATTTTCTGGACTAGGATTTTCTTAAAGTAGGAGTATATTCGTCCATGGGAGAAGTGGAGATAAATCCTCTCTCCTAGTCCTACCTCTTCAGGGTGCCGCTCTTCAGATGGATCTCTCATTTCAACTATTGGAAATGCAGCACAGGCAGGAAACATCTCTTGTAGGGAGTACAGTATTTGGTCTCCTTCATAAAGAGGACTTCAAATGAAACCAGACCTGGATATGAACAACCCATCCATTTTAATAGGGCCTTTGCTGACTTCGCTTGGGATATTCTTCACAGTCATTTGCTATGACACTGTAATCTGCTGTACTTGCAGTTTCTGAGAATAGCTGTTTTTTCTACACTTCAACTTCAATATTATTTTCTCTGAGTTAGTCTGTCTAGCCTGGTTCAGAGTATAAAATAGGTGCGAGTTTGCATTTCTTGAGTACTAATGCCTTGCTCGTTCTGGGTTATATGAAACCCTTTCTGTTGAATGCAGGCAGCCCATGATTATTGGTACCACAGCTTCTCACATTCTTAATCAGTTCCACCTGGCCAATAAACAGTAAAGCCGGGACAGCTTCTCTTCTGTGTGGGTTTTGTACTTTATGGTTAATAAAACTGTCTTTGGTGTGATTTAAGAATCCCTTTGATGCCTGCTAGTTTACTGTATTGATATTCAGGGGTGATGGCAGTCACTGCAGAGACTCCACTACTGGCACCCCATACTGGGGCAGTGAGGTAGTTTGGGTAAATCTAAGGGCGAGGGGCACAGAGAGCAGGGTATTTTCTTTCACTTAAACCAATCAAAGATAAATTTAGAAATGGCTTTGTTGGAACAAGCATGGCCAAGGGCTGTTAGATTTCTTTCAGAACTAGGAGAAGTGGGGCAAAATGGAGAGAAAAAGGAAAAGTGGAGACAGAAGAAACAACAGAGTACCCCTTTGAACTCTGAAAATTTCAAATTGTTCATTTGCAAGGGTGCTTTGTTGAAATCATTGCTAGAGACCAAGCTGCCAGGCTGCAAGTTAAAAAGAAAGGAAGCTTGGCTAATGTAAAGCCTTTCTGCACTGAGCTAGCTAGTGAGGAAGTAAACCGTGGTCTCTGCAGATTGAGTCCAGGGAAGAAAGTTGTGTTCTGAATTCTCTCATTCCTTTTCTACCTCCAGATTTGAGGTCTTCATTTTTAGTGCTCGGTGTGGGTGATGTGTTAACATTTCATGGAGTCCAGTTTTTATTTTAATAATCTTTTTTGAATTTATTTTTCTAGCTAATTTGGAGAGGATATTTGAAATGGGATAACCTAAGTGACTTGGGAGATCAACTTAGATCAAAACACAATTAACTAATGCATTCAGAAAAAAACGAATGCTTTGTGAATTTGGAAGTTTTGATTGGTCGGTATTATTTATTTTGAGGGATTTCTTTTGACCACATTCACCAGTGACTGTTGAAGTTGGGATTCCTTTGGACTCTGAAGAAGTTTTACGATGTAGTGTCCTTCTTTATATCAGTATTATATAATCTTGTCTAGATTTAATTAATTGGGGTCACTTTTTAAATGTAATAAATGTCATAAGCCTTATTATTGCTCTCATTATCACATCTTAATTATAGACAATGTTAACTGGCTACAGTTTAAAGAGCTGAGGTAATGTTTCATAGTATTTTAGAGAGAACTCCCCCATCATTGCTCCTAGCTCGAAGGTTAGTTATCAGATGCTTCGTAACTGTTAACATCATTGTATAGAAAGTTCTTTTTTTATTTTAGAAAGGAATAAAACAAAAACAACAAGAATAAAAACAGTAACAAAGCAACATAAAGCAGTAAAAATGGTGCAAAATTTCAAAGCAAGAACAGAAAATGAACAATGGTTATTGCACACATATTGTTATCAAATCTGTTGCTCAGATTACCAGATATAGGCATTAAAGGCTTATGAAACAATTAAATAATAACCCTTACTATTTAAGGTTTAATAATAAACCTTAATTTTTTTCCTTTGTCCTTTTTACTTTTCGATTTACTTCAAAGAGAGTATAGAAATAAGAGATAAGACATGGGAGACAATACACATTTTGAAAAACAGGATGAAAGGATTTCAACCTTGGTCGCTATATTGCACATTGTTCCCCTCAGTAGAGTTGCTCAGATTATAGATATTAGTATATCAAATTGGTCCAAGTAAAAATGTGAAACGTTAACTGCCGCCTTCAAAAACTGATAGAAATTTTAGCAGTACAGTCATCTCAGCTATCCTGTGTATATACTTACATGGTTCCCCTTTATTTTTTAAATAATTTTTTTCCTTTCCCTTCTCTCAATTGATTATTCTTTATGTTTAATTTCTTTTTGAGTTTTCTTTCCAGGTGCTTTTCCAGTAAATGTGTTAATACACCTTAATGAATTGTAAAAATAATTATATAATTAAAAAATTGTATTCATAAAGATTTATTAATCCAACTTGCGGTGATAAATTATAAAGACAACACAGAAGGTCAACAATGGCTAGCATTTATATGTGGCTATGTACATATGTTTGCATGTATGCATAAGACTATTCATTCAACAAAAATCTATGTAACCCTACTACGCATTTGTTAGGGACTTTAATAGGTGCTAGCACTATGAAAGTGAGTAAAATGCTTTGCCTTTTCTTAAGCATCATATAATGTAATGAAGCCTTACATTTTCAGAACAGTAATTATAATACAAAGCGATAGTGCTACAACAGAGGATAATTTTTTGTGGGGAGGTTGAGACAGGTCCCTGAAGAAGCAACTTTTGGACTGAACTTGAAGGTGTAAATTGGGGTTTAATATGACCAGAGTTAGGAAGATATTTTAATGAAAAAGGGCTTTGAGGAATAAGGGCATTGTAGATAGATAGATAGATAGATAGATAGATAGATAGATAGATAGATAGATAGATATCATGTATGATTCATATGAGAGTGAGAGAGACAGAGACAGACAGCTAATAGACAAATACTAAATAGTGAATTCAAATACGTCCCCAAGTTCTTTATTCAGTTGTTTCAAAATATTGTAAGACAAATGCTTATTTGTTTAATTTGCCTACTAGTTTCTTAGAAAATTTTGTCCTTTTGTTTCTTCTTTATGTGAGAGAATCTTTTTTGTCTATAACTTATATTCTCAGTTAAATTTTGACCATTTTTTAAGAATATCATGATCTATAGTTTATTTAAAAAAGAAAGTAAAAAAGAAGGGGGCCGGAGACATGGCTCAGTGAGTAAGCACTTCCCTGGCAAGCACAAAGGCCTGAGTTCAATCCCTGGTTCCACCAAAAAAAAAAAAAAAAAAAAAATTTTTTTTTTTTTTTCGGCCTCAGTTTTACTTATTAACTGATCTGGCAAAAGCATTTTTGAGGATAGCTGGTTCACACTTGCCATTTACATCCCACTGACTATAGGTAGTTGCAAGTATTTTAGAATAAAAGAATTAAGGACAACCTAATTCCAAGCTAGAATGCTAAAGTCTTTCGGCAGTGTCCCAGGAGCACAGTCCTCCTTTTCCTTGGGCTATTCTATCTGTTCATTGGAACTATCTATACGTGCACGTGTACATTAATAATGTATGTCTAGTGTCGGCATTCTGTGGCTGCAACACACACATCCAGCCCGCAGTGTGAAAGCAGAAGAGCTGGCTCTGCCTTACGGCTTCTGAGCTTTCTGTCCATGGTCAGCTGACTCCTAGGCTGAAACTACAGGGACGAAGAAAGCTGCTCAGCCAGTGGCATCTGGGAAGTAGAGGGGCAGAATAAGAGCTAGGCAAAAAGGAGTCAGGGAAGAAATACATCCTGCAGGTCACATTCTGTGACCCACCCAGACACCCCAAATGTACTTTGCCAATCTGCTTTCAAGCCAGTCTGGGCATCTTCAAAGCCAGCCCAATCAATGAACAAGACCAACTATCACATCTAGTGTTAAAAAGCCTTGCAATGAAGATTTTAATTTCTGGACTTTATTTGACAACAGCACAGGGAATTGGTGACACGTTCATAAATTCAACATTTCTAGCTGGTATTAAGTGAGAAAATAAGAAAGGAGTGATAAAATTGGATTTTAGTAAACTCTAAGTGTGAAGGGAATGAATGTCATCTTGATGTTTGCCTAAGCAAGACAATATTTATGATGCTTTTTCTCTTGTAATTTTTCATTCAAATACTAGTAAATCATTATATCGTGCTAATTTGTGAGACACACTGAATTTCCCTCCCACAGTATCCATGCTTAACTGTCTCAATCTTCTGGCAACCAAAAACAGAATAATGTCAAGAACTCAATTGAAATACTTGCATTTAAAATCTAAATCTAACAAAAAGTATGAATTTTGATTTAAGAGATGATTGTAAACAAGTCTGATTAACAACTTGGTGGACTATGAGGTTTCTATTTATCTTTTTATGCAAGAGTATATTTTGTGAAAAATTTAAACATTGTAACTGGTGTTCCATTGGGTGAACATTGCTTATTTAAAATACAACAAAAAAGAGGTGTTTATCCGAGCCCCAAATTTCATAGTCGGGTCGGATGTATACCTTGGTGGCATAAGCCCCCACCTGGCAAACACAACATCCCAAATTCAATCCCTGGTACTAAAAAAAAAAAAAAAAAAAGATGTCAAGCTCTAGCCATTTCAGTGTCTTAATGTAGTGAAGATACATTCTTGAAGTTATTTCTAGCCACACAAATATTTAATATAACTCAGTTAAAATAAATTAACTAAAGGTACGGTTTGTGAGATTATGGAAAAAGTGAAACCTTATCTGATTTAATTTCTTGCTTACACAATGTGTTATTTTGCTTCTTGTAGCTACGGCTCTTTGCAAATTTAACTTTTCCTGCATTGGGCAAAAGGTCCTGTCCTCCTGCCTCAAATCACAACTCCCTCTCTGTACCTCATATGCAAGAAAGTCACGTCCCGGCAGCTGGACGTGGCTGCTACGTGGGTGGGAAAGCCTGTTGCGAGCAATTTTAATGGCTCTGGGACCCCGAGACACTGAACAATAGTTCCTCTTTCTGCATGACTTCCAAGCCAGAAGAAACTGGAGATGACCATGAGGCCATTCTAAGACAGATGCCACATCTTGTTTTGTTGCTTTTATTTCCATGAGGAAAATGGCTTGGTTACTGCCAGACTTGTGGATGGGATGCATCTGCAGGTGAGGCGGAGGGCCTCACAGCAGGGAAGAGACGACGCGACTGATGATAGCGGAGACCGGCTGATGGCGCAGATCTAATTTATTGCGGAAGTGCAGGTGTACATATAGGGAGGTGAGGGGGTGGATCTGAAGGGTGAAGAAAGTTATGTGGAGAGTTGTGATAGGAGTGTAGGCGTTCTGTGACACAGATTAATGGCCAGGGGACTTCCTGGAGATCAGGCAGAGGAGTCTCAGCCCTTTGTTGCGCCACCTCGGGGAGCCAAGTGTGTCTACACCCGAGTGTCAGCTACCTGGGCAAGCCAGACCTCTGCGTTACTCCCTTCATGCAGGGGCTGCAGGGGATCGGGATCCGGAGCTCTCAGCAGGGTTCCTGGGCAGATGTGCTGGGGCCTGGAGCCTAGCCACACTTTTCTCCTTGGTCACTCTGGATGTCCTCAGATATATCTATTACACTAAAGCAGCTGAGAAGCTCACTTTTAATTTGCTAATGCAAAAATTAAACAAACATAATTAGGAATTTTCAGAGCAGGCTTCCTAAGAACATTGTGCTTAGCAAGGACAGTTTCTCTCTTTGGCTCCATTTTCCTTCTCTGTTTCCCCTCAGCGGGTGTCATTATCACCTTTTAACACGCTATGGATCTCTTTATTTACTACATTTCATCTGTATTTCCTTCCCCTCTCAAAAGCAAGCAGAGATCCTCTTGTCTCTGTAGATGTATCCCCAACATCTAGAACTGTGCCTTGCCTGGATATTCTCTGAACATTTTAAACTGAGATAGTTTCACATTTTCAAGTTAAAGGAATTTAAAAACGTATTTGCCAGATCTGTGCCTTTTCTTGGACTTTTTGTTTAAAGAGTACAAAATGGTAAAAAAGGAAAAAAAATGTTCCACAACTTCATTAAAGTAATAGGAATTCAACAATGGTTGTTGTATCACATAATGTTATCTTCAAATTAGTTGTTTAGGTTACCAGACATAAATCTGTAAAATTATTCTTAAAAAGTTATAAGAAATTAAAAAGAAGAAAAAAATAAAAAATTTGTAAGAAAACATTTTTTAAAAAGTAAAGCCATGTTAATATGCTGAGCTGTAAAAGGCTCAAGTCAATAACTTCTGACATTGCCAGTCCTATGGATAACCCACAACTATTATGGACTACTGGACTATATTGGGATATTTTGCTGAATTCACGCATCTACAATATTTAAATGGCAATGGAATACCTTTCTCTGACAAAACTAAACAAAATAAGGGGACACAGATGAAGGATAATTTTGTATCTGTATATTCCAAATAGGATATAAGTACAGCTACTTTCCCTTAATTCAATGTATAAAGATTTGTACTAATAGCGTTGGTGCACAGGATATCATGTCTGATTCTTGTACTATGAATAATCACTAAGAAGACAACAATATGCAATGTAAAAATTATTGAAACTGTGTTTCTAATTGGTTTTGAAACTGTGCCATTGCTATTTGTTTCTCAATAAAGTTATTTAAAAAAAAGAAAACATTTTAAGCATTAACCGTCTCTTTCAATAGACCAGCAGAAATAAGCAGTTTGGCTATCCAACTATCTGGCATATATATATATAAATATATCTTTTTCTCTTCGTTCTTTTGTCCTTTTCTTTATCCCCGATTTTTCTTCCTATTGAATAGATTCTTTCCCTTTCACAGTATCTGTTGTAACTTTTTAATTTTATTTACTCTTTCAGGTTCTCACATTAGTGAGACACTCTTTTTTGGGCAGGCTGCGCTCAGTCCATTCTGAGGGAAGGGCTGGAGCAGCATGTGGGGCTGGGGATGGAACCACCGTCCCTGCACTTGCCTAGTTTGCCTAAGCAGACACTTTGGACCACTGAGCTATCTCGCAGGCACTGAAACACTTTCTTAAAATATAGCATCTTCTAACCAAGTGCCAGAAAGGTTTCACAAATGGTTAACAAGGAATTGGCTAATACCTTATCATTCCAATGTAATATTATATCATTTTTACCAGGTTGCTCTATCATAGAGACATGGATTTGAAGACTGCTGCTTCAGCAGTATGACCTCAGATTTATTTTTTAAATTCTCTGGGATTCGGTCTCTTCATCTGCCTAAGCAGCGCAATGTTTAATTTGGGGAATTGTTTTGATGATGAAGTGACATCATTTTGCCCATGACATAGAGCCTTAGTGAATGATCTCTGCAATAAAGATGAATTAGTTATTCTGGAAGTTAGAACTTCTCAATTATGATACTACCCATTGTGTTTCAGTTTCCTCACATTGTGATATGTGACCAGAATCACCCTGGGGGAATCAGTACAGATTCATGTTTCCTGTGATGTTTTCCTACTCCTGGCATTAGATGAGAGTGGACTAGAAAAAAAGGATTCTTTACATGAATCAAGGATTGCTTTTAAATCATCAGATGAATCACTGGGAAAATATTGTTGATAATTCTCACTGAAAAAGTTGGAAAAGATGTTAGAGTTTTTTGTGAAAACTTTCTCCTAGTCTCTTGTTCAGAGGTAGGGCTTTCAGAAGGGAATTGGACTACATGGGCTTTATATTTATCAGTGGATTGGCCCATTGATGAGTTTACAGCTGAAAGGAGGTGGGGACCAGTATATGTCTTGGTCTGGCCTTTTCTATCCTCTCTGAGCTTCTGACCACCACAAAACAAGCAGTAGTCCTCAGCTAAGCCTCTTCAGCACGATGCTTCTGGCTTGGATCAGAAGACTGCAACTTCTGAAACTCTCAGCCTAAATGAGCCTATCTTCCTTTACTTGAGAGCCCTACACCTTTCGCCAAGGGCCCCACAGCTGACCAGTATAAAAATGTTGCCCTTTTTCTAGTATTGTATATGTAAGGCAAATTCTTTCAATAGAATTTATGGTAAGTAACCAATTTTCTGATAAATTGTTTTGAGCATCTTTAATCCCCACAACATGTTCTCAGAATGAGTTCTGAAGACCTGACTTTTGCAAATGGGCCTGATCTCTCTTGAGTGGGAGAGGAGCAGATACAGGGGTTCCAAGCAATTTGTCACTCACAATCATCAGCAGCTTGAAGAACTGTCAGATAATTCCTGAAAATTACTCCCTTGGGGCTATTGGTAGCTGTGACATGATTTTGGGCAGGCCATTTCTCCTCTTTTCATGATGTGATTGCTATGTGCTGCCACTGTCAAAGATGCTATATTAAGGAGGTAGTGATTGTTATCTCTTAGATAACAACATTTTCACAGGACAGTTATTAATATGCAGCAATTTTCAACTTAAAATGCATGAGAAAGTTCATATTTCATAAGCTTTCATTACACATAAATAAGAAGAAAGAGATAAATGGTATTTATTAAGCTAGGATAAAATTTATTAAACTCCTCAGATTAAGGCTGAAATAGTCTAGGAAACAATAATTAAAAATTGAAGAAAATTATGTATTGCAATGCCACTTTCTCAAAAGCTTCTTTTTTTCCCAGAATCCTATATAGACCCAAGCTTTATTTTATTGTTTTTGTTGCCCACTGTTTCTGGTCCCCTATATTAATTAAGCATGAAAACCAAGAAGCTTAGGTCTAGTAGTATTTCTAAGGCCCTTGGAAAATATTTGAGCACTGAAAACAAATGATGTGCTCCAGAATCCAAAAAACAAATCCATGCAACTAATGTTGATAAATGTTTAATTGTCTATAAAATATAATATTAAGTCAACTTCATTAATTCTTAAAATCAGCATTTGTAAAATTTTTATGATTTTTGGAAACAATCAGTAATTTGGATTTCCTTTTTTTGTGGGAATTTCTGAGTATACAGGATGATTATCATAAAATTTTAACTGATTGTAAATTTAACAAAGGCCTAGCCAAAGAATTTCAGGAGCAAAATTACAAAAACTCTTTTCATAATTTTGTACTGATGAAAAAAAGTCACGTTTATGTAGAATTTGAGTATATTTTAGCACATTATATAGAAAGTATAATAAAATAATAATAACTAACATTTATCAAATATCCATTATGTGTTAAATGCCATTGTCCCTTAAGAAAGTTTCCTATCTCTCTACTGTGTTTCACCAATCACCAGACCAATATTTTACCTTTAAGTATAAATCAGTTCATTTCTTTTTCTTTCAGCTAGAACTTCTCCCTCCCCCAATCTAGGATTTCACTATGTCTTACCTGAATTACTCGAAAGTTCTCTCTGCAACCCCTCCTGCCCTCTCAGCTTTGTTCCCACTGTTTCAGGGACTCTCTAACATGAAAGTCTGCTTTAGGCCTGAAGGGGCTCTAAAGTCTACCATGATTGAATGCTGAATCCTAAACATGACCCGCCTATCCCAGCCACTTTACAGCCAGTCTTTTCTTGCAGGCCCTTCTTTTATGCTTTAGGTGGAAGAACTGAACGTGAGAGAGGGCATGAGGATGGTTTCGGATGGAGGCCACAAAAGAGAGAAATTGCAAGTAGAACAAACCTATCTAGATCTGAAGTGAGTATCAGAGGAAGGGCATGAGTTTCCCTTAGAGGAGTATAAAGGAACATTTCTTGAGATGTGACAATGCACACAGAACCTCACTGTACTCTTGGCTTAGACTTTCTCATGAAATCCTCAGCAAAGCCTATGCTGCTGAGATTATAATTGAGTACTCAGATGAGATGCACAGGGAACCACAGTTGATAAACATAAAATTAGGATTTGGAACTTGACTCTAAATTTGTTTTCCTCTTACCTCTTCCCCCTGCCTTGGTATTTCATCATTGTGTAACCCTAGTCTGCCCCAGAGCCTCACTATTCCTACTCCACAGGTGATGGACAAATGGAAGCCTAGAGTAAATCACTGCTACTCCATGGCTGCTCCTTGAGGAACACAGTCTGCTTTTGTTCCGGGTATGGAGATAGTTTTTGTTCAGGTTGAGTGACCTTTCCCCATGCATATCTACGGGCACAGCTGCCTTCTAGGATGCTGAGGCCATCTGAGACCATTTCAATGCAGATCTTTTGATTGTATTTAATTCTCACTGCATCAGTATCAAGTCAATAAAATATCTTATTTTAGATGCAATATAGTGCTGTAGAGAACGAGTCTTGTATTCTTGCCCAGAAGACAAGAATAGGTACTTGCTTGTTGTGACGGGAAGCCACTGTGGGTCACATGTTGGGTTTTTCCCCACCTAAATCAGGAGCTGATGCAATTTCTAGCTCACTGGAGATGACAACTGAAAAATAACTGAAACAGTACTCCTCTTCAAAGAGTGAGAATAGCTGAATGGAGACGTGGTGCTACCTAGACCCTTGCAGCCCAATGGGCGGTAACATGGAACAGGAAATGGGATTCCCAGAATATGGGCCAGGAAGCTTTCTGCTTCTATTATCTTCTAGCCTAGGACCCTCACCAAGATGTGTATCCTCTTAGATCTTAGCACTTCTATCTTTCACTGGAGATCACAATGCTTTTCACTGGCATTGCTACAAGGAACAATTTAAATAAATCATGTACTTTTGTAGAGCTTTCATAACAAGTTATTATAAATGAGGTAGCAAAATAAGAGAAATATATTCTTTCACAGTAAATGCTATTCTGGAGGTAGATGTTTGAAATCAAGGTGTTGGTAGGGCCATATTCCCTCTGAGCTCTCCAAGAAAGAACCTTCTCTTGTTTCTTTTAGCATCTGGTGGTTACTGTTAATTGCCTTTAGTGTTCCTTGGTTTGTAGCTGAATATTAATCCTTTTGTGGTATTAATGATAGAATCTATGACTTTTATGCTGAGTTGTAACTTTAGCACTTCTAATATTTCATTTTTAAATAGAATCTCATGAAGTTGCTAAATTGTCCAAGCTGTGCTCAAACTTGTGATTGCCCTGCTTAAGTTTCCCAGAGGTTTGAGATTATGGACATGTAGCTCTGTGCCCAGTAGCATACTAATCTTAATTTCCCATTTTAACAGAATTGAGAGAATCCTGGAGAGGTGATTGGATCATGGGGACACTAAGCTCCCCACAAAATAGCCCCGTAATGGTCATAGCTGCCTGTGCTGTTAGAAGGTGAGGTCCAGTTAGAGATGGGGGTCATGGGGACACACCTTTGGAGGACACAGTTCTGCTGGTGCTCTTCCCCTCTGGTCTGTTTCAAGCCACAATGGAGTAAGCAGCATTACTCTCCCAAACTCCTCTTTTCTGCTGTCTCTGCCTTGGAGTCAGCAGACCACAAACTGAACCTTCTGAAATCGAGAGCCAAATAACTCTCTCCTCCTTAAATTTATATCTGAGGATTTTTGGTTTGTTTTGTTTTTCACAGAAACAGAAAAACTACTTATTGTTTCAGCTAGCTGTGATCTTGTATTGTGCAAGCCTTTTTGAATTGGTTTGCAATAGTAATTTGACGTTTGTGTCTGGGAGCTAAAGAAGTCCTGGTGATGCAGAAGCTTTTAGAGACCAAGTTTGTGAACTGCAAGGCAGGCATCTCCTTGGCAGTTTTTTCCTACTTTCTGCTTCCTGATACCATGCAGCAAGCAACATTCTTCTTCAAGCCCTTCTGCATTGTTGTCTCTGCCTTACAGCCAGATGGTCTTGGACTGAAATATAAGAAACTTTTCCTGCTGCAGTTTGTGGGTCTCATCTACTAAATTTGAACAATAAGAAAGCTGACCAATACACCTCAGAATACCAATATTTTTCTCCAAATTCACATGACCTTCATGTGTATGTGTGTGTTTGTGTGTAAAATCTCTCTCTCCCTGTAAAGAAATTATCATAACATTTAAGGTTCATCCTAATCCAATATAATTATCTCAATTTAACTTGATCACATGTGTGAAGATTTTATTTCCAAGTAATTTAGAGGTTAAGAGTTCATTCTATTGTTTTGAGGAATATATATATATATATATTACATCCTTTTTCCTCAACAGAGACCTTTTTTTGCAAGTTTATTCATATTTCCCTTATTTATGCTTCAGGGTTTTCCTAGAGCCATGCATCTTAACTTTCATAACTTCAAAGGTCACTCAGTATAGTTCTTCCTTGCAACTATTTGGCCATGTGCTTTAGATTATGTCTCACAAGTTACTTTGGACTTTCATTATTTAGCTGTACGACAGAGAAAAGAGGACCACACAGAGAACCTGTTTTACTTTCTGATTATCCACAAGTTATTTCATACCTGGAGTCCTAATGATTCCACTGTAGTTGACAGTCCTAGGTCTCCCTCTGCCAATATCTAAGAGCACACCTACTTCCTTCCCCTACCTCAGCCTCCCACCAATTCCAAGTCAAGTACCAGGTTCACCTGACCTCTGCTCAGTTCCTGCTTATCCAGTTTCCTCAACTGGGCTTTTCTTTGATATCCTCACAAGCTTCCTCAGGACTTTGCTTGGTGCTTCTTAACAGCCTTCAGTTTTTCTATGACAATTAAGATTATTTTCCTTGTTGGACCCAGGGGTAGTGTGAGGTGCCTTAAGGAGTCCATTTCTGTAGCAGAGATGAGACAGGTACTGGTAGTGGTTCCCCTAGAGCTTGGGAGTAGAGGGGAGGCTGGGCCACCCAAGCTGACCAGTGGCTTGCTAGGGTCCAGTGGATGCCCAGGATCTCCAGTACTATGATTTGACCTTCATTTTAAATAACTTAAGCAAAAATGATAGAAGGGCACTTAATATGAACAGCATTGACCATTATATTTTTACCCTTTCAACATGGGTGAGCATTTATAGGTAAACCCCTTGAACTCAGGAGAACATTACTTCAGTGGCTAAATACTACCACAAGTGGAATATTTTTGACCTGTTTTTTATTTTAGGGAAGGGTATTTAGGGTGTTCAGGGTCTTACTGTGAGATCAGACTCTTAGTGATCCGCCTATGTTCAACCTCCCAAGAGCTGGGATTCCAGTTGTGCACCACCATGCCCAGTCTCAATTGTCATCTCAGTGTGCTCCTGAGGCAGGGCTGGCAAGGCAGGCCGAGGGACTGAGCCCTCGGCCCCTGCACCTGCTTTCAGATGTCTTAATCCACTGAGCTATTTGTCCGACCCTGAATATTTTCTATCTATATGTCTGATTTTTATTTCCTTACTAACATTGCCTAAGAAGGAATTATAATTATGATTTTTAACATAGTTTCTGTTAGAAAACTGCTACTTAGGTCCTACAAATTGATACATGAACTCATGAGTACCATTTCATGAGTCTTGCTGTTACAGCACAGCTAGTTACATTTTAGTGCCCAGATGCTGTAAGTATGCCATTGTGAAACTCATAATCAAGATATAGAGCATGTTAAGACTCTCTGTCTCTGTCTCTCTCATATGCACTCATTCACAAAAATATAGTTAGCATGTATGTAGTGCATGACAAAAGCGATTAGTATGCCTTGCATCTATTTGACTTAAGTACCTCAGATCATTTGAAGTTCAAACAATATCTAGAAATGTGTGAACACCACTTAGCAAGTGAAAGCAGGCCCTTACTGAGACTTACCATATGGCAGACTCTGGGTTCATTTAGCTGATTCCCATTATATTTCCATGTGCTTCGTAACTTACTTCCCCTCCAGCTTACAGAGGGAGAATTGAATCACAGGATGGCAAAGTGACTTACAGTTATGGGACTAGTGAGTGCAGAGATAAGGGTTCAGAGGCAGGTTTTCTATCTCAAGCATCTGTTCTTACAACAGGTGAAAATATGAAGTAGTACATTATGCAGTATACTAAAAAATGATGTGTTTTGCATAAAAATGCCATGCTTGAAACAGGTACAATTTGGCTCACTTGTGGAGTTTACATTTACTGGATTAAATTAATCTAAAATCAGCTAATTGGGTGTTGGGTAGTTATACTGAACTAGATCTCAAATTATTTTAGTTACGAAAAAGTCTGGATTATATCCCAGATATTTTCCATAATTCCACCTTGCCAGAACTTTTTGACATTGTTCTTTAGGTCACTGATACTATTTGATGACACTGATAATTAAAGTACCAGGTGATTCCTACCCTCTGTATTTAGATTTGTTGGGTTCAAACAATCTTTTATTACTTTGTAGCCCTGTATCCAAAGGCACCTTACTTAATAAATCTTGCATTAAATTGTTTCATCTATAAATCAAAAATGATAGTGGTAGCCATTCCATCTGTTAAGATTCGGATTATCAATTATAAAAAAAATGATTAACACATAGTAAGCCTTCAATGAATGTTCATGATCACTTTTATTATCAGCAAAGAACACTGTTATTTCTTCATCCTGATATGCATGGAAAATTCCTATTTCTTATTGAGTAACCCATTGTTCGTTCCATGAAGTGTTTTGCGACAGCTGCTTGCTTCTCCTTGGCATTTCCATAGTAACTTGTCCACCTTTTTCTAGAAATGTACATTTTGCTGCTCTAATAAGTTCTCAACTAAAAATTATTTAATTTGGGGAACAATAGCCAGAACAGACCTCAGTATAACAGACATTTGTAATTAGTTAATAAATAAAAAAAACTGAGAGGGTGCCAAAATAAAACATGACCTTCGCTATGCTTATTATCTGCTCTTGACTCTAAGGTGAAGTGAGTTGACACTAAATTAAAATGCCAAGATTCATTACAATATTGGCAAGAACGAGGCAAGTGGGTTATCCTAAAAGAGATCATAAGAATCTCAATAAAGTTAAGGATATGGTTTTAGAATAACATTTGCCTTTGACAGAATGACAGCTGGCCATGCAAATTATAAAAGTCATAACTGTTTTCCCTGACTCAAAAGTACTCTCTTCGAATAATTTCTATTTATTTAAAAAAATGTTTTTCTAAAGTACTGATTTCAACATTCTTTAACTGTCCCAAGACCAACAATGTTTCCAATACATAATGAAAATCTACTAGGCAAATTGTTGAATGGTTGTTTAGTATTAGGTGTTATGTGTTACCTCTTACCATCAAAATAGATACCTTATTAAAAAGGAAATGTAATAAGAACAGGTCTTTATCTTTTAAGTCAATTCTCTTCCTAATATAATGCCTGACTAATGCTCCCAAAAATGTTGAGTGAATCAGTAGGTATCATTGTTGTTAGTATATAATAAATAAGAAAAATAAGGAGCAGTAATCAATCCAGAACATGAATGTGAGTCAGAATTTTAACACACGGACACTTCCATCTTCTACAATCAGCTGTGTTAAAGGTCACATTCCACCATTTGCAGCCCAGCATTTAAGCAGCAGTACACTTGGGCCCTCCACATGCTTCAGACAGGCCTATTTTTTGAGGACTCTATCAGTTTGCATTCTCATTTCTAATGGCAAAGCACTCATATTAGCCTGGCTTGTAGTTTTACCAATTGCACTATATAAGCTGGCCTTGCCCCCACCACTGATAGATTTTAGCTCTTAAAAGCTAGAATGAAAACACAATCAGAGGGCCAGTGAGATATCTCAGTGCTCTAAGCTCCTGCTTAGGCAATCACAGGGACCTGGGTTCGATTCCCAGCACCACATGCTGAGCTGACCTCGCTGTAGGGTGAGCTGAGCCAGCCCCTGAGAGTGCGTGTGGTGGCGCATACCTGTAATGTCAAAGCTGGGAAGGCTGAAACAGGAGGATCACTATGAGTTCAAGCTGTGTAGTGAGATCCTATGCAAAATACATAAAAAAGTCAGAATTCCTTGCTATGTTTTATAATTATATCTTTGAATTAAGTAAAAAAAAAAACTTTGCATATAAGTATTCATTCATTCAGTGAATATTTATTTAAGAAACACCAATTGTGTGTATTTTTGGATCAGCTGATGCAGCAGTAAACTTGAAAGTCAGGGTTTTTATTTTATTTTATTTTATTTATTTTTTATTTTTGGCAGAACAGGGGATTGAACTCAAGCCCTTGCACTTGCCAGGGAAGTGTTTATTCCAGTGACGCATCTCCCCGGCCCTCAGGATTTTTATTCTTAAGAAATTTATATTGAAGGTGGAAGATAAATAAGAAGTGAATAAATAACAAGACAAATGTAAGAACTACAAAGACTATCAAACCAAGTGATGGCAGGTGGTGATGTTAGTTTGATGATGATGGTGATTATCGGTTCTAGGGCATCTCTGAGAAGATAGCTGTGGAGGTTGTTGGGTGAGACCTCATAGAGGGAAAGCAGACAGAGGCAGAGGCAAGTGGGAAAGATGGGAGTGGGTTTGACATGTCTGAGGGAGCCAATAGATGTGTGACTGTTTAGATCACGCTATTGGGAAGAGAAACATAGACTTTCAGGGCTACAAGAACTGAACCTGCTCATGCAAACATGTAAGACCTGTATGATGGTCTACAAAATTGGCACACCTGCACGATGACATAAGTGGAGAATTTAACACCTGATCAACAGAAATAGGCTAAAGGTAAAAATGTAGGCATATTAACTCTACCTAATTAATTATAATCTAAGTGTATAATTTTCCTATTGTAAAGTAGATCTAGAATGTCCCCCTCAGTGGTTCACATGTTCAGAGATTGAGCTTTTAGAAGGTGGCAGGATCATGGGGACTTTTTATTGATCAGTGGATTTGTCCATTGACTAGTGAGCTGAACCTGCTCTTAGAAGGGCATCTGAAGGGTCGGTGGAGACGGCTGTTCGATCTTGAAGTGCATACTTTGTTGTCATTGTTTTGTACCAGGGATTGAAGTCAGGACTTTGTGCTTGCCAGGCAAGCATTTATTCCACTGAGCTGTCTCTCTTTCCCCTTGAAGTGTATATTCTTATCAGCACCTCTATCCTTCTTTTTTTCTCTTCCTGCTTCCTTGCTGTCACAGGGTGAGCAACTAGAGCAGAAAGTGCTCCCCCCACCACTGCGCCTGGGCCAGCACACTTCAGGGTTTTACTTGTCCAGGTACCAGTGCCTGCTCCACATCCGGTTGCTTCCGTCTCGTAGAAATAGTTGGTCACCATGATGCACATTGTGTGCACTAATCCCCAACTGGAAAGCCATTCCACCTCTGTACTTCCTGGTTGCTTCTCCGATATAAGGCCACCAGAGATCAGGGGCTGATATTCTGGGACTGATCCTGATCAGTGCCCATCCATGTAATGTAAATCTGTCTCTAAATCTTGGGTGTTGATTCTGCTTGCCATAGCATCTGGTGCATCAGCTGGGAAAACTGACCAGGCTGACCTCTTGGTCACTGGTCATGGCCCTTGAAAACAGAGTAAGGACCTCTGTAGCTCCAGGTCCTTACTGGAGGAGGCAGTAAGGGGACGCACATCCTTGAGATTGCTTGAGTACCCTTGGAGCTCTGGATGAGGATTCTTGGCTCCCTGCTTGAATGGCTCATAATGGACCAAAAGGGAAAAGGACTCAATCTATCTGTCTGCTTGTCTGTCAGTCAGTCAGTCAGTCTGTCTGCCTGCCTTCCTGCCTGCCTGATGCCATTAAGATTCCTCCATCTACATTCAGTCTTCCACCCACAGCCTGCTGTTACACCTGCCTAGACCAAAAAAAAAAAAAAAAAGAAGCCTTTATCTGCCTTCAGTTGGCTCCTGTCAGGCAATCACTCTTTGCAACTGACCTGATCTCAACCTCCTAGTGGTTCAAAAACTTGTAAAAGCACTTCTGATCAATGACACCTATGTCTGCCAAAAAGACAGAAAAGCTGTCCTATAATATCTGGCAGAAACTGAAAAAAAAAAAAACTCCACAAATTTCTTGACAATGCTGGCTTCTTCACGCTTACTCAGACTGCCAGTCCCTGGGAGTCTGAGTCCCAGCGGCCTCCAAGGGCTGCCTCCCCACTTGTTTCCCTGCTCTGACAGCCACTGTCCTGATCAGGAGAGCTGACAAGTTCATCTTAGACCAAGAGCTAACTGTTGAGGTGCCACATGCTGTACTGGGACAAGCTCTTTTAAACATGGGGTCCTGGACAGATGCTGAGAACATCCTCTTTACAGATAGAAGTGGCTCTGTTAAAAGTGAAGCCCAACAGGCTAAATATGCTGTGGTCACCTTGGATTGCACAAAGCTATTCTGACCAAAACTCTTCTGCAGAGATTATCTGCCCAGAATACTGCCTCCTGCTGCTGTTTGGAATCCTGAAACCAGAAACTAATTTGGTCTAGAGGCCTGAGCTCCCTCTGGGGATCCAATTGATTGAAACATTGATCCCAGCCACCTGACCTGCCCCTACCATGCTGCACTAGCACCAGCACCCCTGCATCCAGCTTAGGCAACGTCCTCCGTGTCACTGCCCCCAATCTCCCATTCCCTACCCACACTAGGACAATAAAAGTTTGTAGAATCCTGCTGTCAGAGTTATCCCCGGCTATGGCCTACCCTTGATCATTGGCAGCAGCAATCAGCCTGCTTTTGTAGCAGAGGTAACTCAAAAACTAGACTAGATAAAAAAAAAAAAAAAAAACACAGCATATAGGCCACAAAGCTCTACAAAGTTGAGAAAAACTAGTTGTAACCAGTTAAAAGACCAGCTATATCCACAGACATGCTTACACACACTTATCAGAAATCCAGTCTTAGATCCACTGAAAAAATTATCTGGACAGCTTCTCCGAGGTTGACTCTGAAGAGACAAAGCATGCATGACTGAAGCCTGAGGACGTCACTGTTACTTGTAGGACTTCTCCACACTTATTCACTGCCCCCTGCTAGGTGTACTTTTTGTTAATTGACCTGACTCTGCTTTCCTCAGTCCTTGCTTCCCCATCCCCTGCTAGCTGTATTTCTTTGCTTTAGTCTCTATGGGTGGTTGCCCCAGGAGAACAAAGCAATCAGTCAAACACTTGGTCAAGATTTGATGAGTGTCCAAGGCACATAGGACACTCTCCAAGATTAGATTAACTCCCTCACTATGTTGCCAGAGTAATTTATGGAACAGAAAGGCCCTACTTCTACTTGGGCTTTATCTCAGGAGATCACATGTAATACACTCAGCAAAGATTTACATGGGTAACTGAAAGAGAGGGGAAATATAGTAGAAAATCCCTCCCCCCAGCCCCTAACCAGTACACTTAAGTCTGTTAGTTGCCCAGGTAATAGTTTCTGTTCCAGTTCTACTTGCTTTTGTCTCTTAAAAACAACTGGTCTCTGTAATGCATAGCTGGTCACTGTGACACACACTGTATGAACAACAGATGTTTAGTAGCAGAGAGAAATAACTACTTCATGTTTTAAGAGGTTTTTCCTTTATAAATCATTACAATAAATTAGGAAGAGAAAAATTGAGACCTGTTTGTCAATTATTAAAATAATCCATGAGTCATAGTGATTAAGGGAGAATAAAAGCCCCAAGCAAACAGGAATGTTGTTAAAAGGAAAGGACAATAGCACTAACTGATGAATTATATGCGAAGGATATAAAGAGAAGAGCTCTATATTACTCTGAGGGTGTGTGTGTGTGTTTGTGTGTGTGTGTGTGTGTGTGTGTTTGGTACAGGGTCTGCACAGTCTCAGTATGTAGGTCGGACTCAGTGAATCTCTTGTTTTCAGCCTCGCAAGTGCTTTTTTTTTTTTTTTTTTTCGGAACTGGGGATTGAACTCAGGCCCTTGAACTTGCCAGGCAAGCGCTTGTTCTACTGAGCCACCTCCCAAGCGCTGTAAAGACAGGCACAATCCACGAAGCCCAGACTCAGTCACCGGCTCAGTGTGCCCCGGGGCGGGGTCGACACAGCATGCCTGGGATTGAACCCCTGCCACTGCGCTATCCCTCAGCAGGCACTATAGTCGGCCAACCTATCTGGCTGGCCTTTAAAGTTTTGAGCATGAAGTCCGGCTGGATGGTGAAGCCATTCATTTTCTGAGAAGCAGGCTTAGGAACAAACAGAAAAAGAAGAAACTAGCACATGGATTTAAGTATTAAAGAGGTAGATCATATGGGGCATAGTGGCACACACCTGTGATCCAAGCACTTGGGAAGCTGAGCCAGTTGCAAGCTGGAGACCAGCCTGGGCTACAAACTAAGCTCAAAGTCAGCCTGAACTACATAGTGAAAACTTATCTCTAAAAGACAATAAGAGAAGATAGATAGATAGATAGATAGATAGATAGATAGATAGATAGATAGATAGATGATAGATAGATAGATAGATAGATAGATAGATTATAAGTATTATTCAGTCTTTTATTTGTTCACTGACTTGCTCCATGAAGGATCTGAAGCACTTTATAGTGAGAATGCATACGTGAACAATGACTGACAAAATGGACAAAGAAAATAATTATGGAAGGAAATATAAACAGAAGTGCAAAGTTGAGGACAGAGTAGGAAAAACATATCAGAATGCAAATAAGTAGTCACTGTTACTCAGGCTCCTGAGCAAAGGGGTCAGTTAACTTGTATTATCCTATCAGAAGAAGTGTAGCTGTCCCTCAGGAGAAGCAAACATTTCCAGCCTGTAGGTTTTAAAGGCGATTCCTCCCACTGAGCTCAGAGGAAGCTGTCCACAGAATACAGTGGAAGAATCTGGCTTCAGTTTCAGTCAAGACTTAAAAAAAGGACTGTGCTAAAAACAGAAGAAATGTGTACAGAGTAAATCAAACAGTTCAAAGGTTTGAGTAGCTGCTGCTGCTAGGATTGTAATTACTATTTCTGAGGTCGAATTCTCCTCCAGTGCTCTCCTGTGTGTTGCTGATGGTCCTCAGTGAAGAGACTGTTGTTCACTGAGGCTTCTCATAGTTATGCCAGGTACCTAAAGAGTGGTGATAAAGGTTTTATCTTGATCCAAAAGTCTAGACTGATCCAGGGTCCAAATTTCAAAGGTATACGACTCTATTCTTCCTCCTTTTCTCCTTCAATATTTTATTTCCTAAGAATATTCTTTCCATGTGCCCTTAGAGATAAATTCATCACAGCACCATATGAAGTGGCACTTGTTAATACAGAGCACTCATTCTATATAGATTTGGCTGCCTCAAAATTGGGGTTATAGCTATCTAGCTATCTAGTTATAGTTGGTATCGGGGATTGAACTGGGGACTTTGCACTTGCCAGGAAGACACTTATGCCTCTGAGCTATTTCCCTAGCCCTATATGTTTATTTAAATTTCTTATTTACCTGGTAATTTTTAAAATTGGGAGAAGATAGTTGCTCTTGTATATATGAGTTAGATTTATACAACTGACGAATTAGCTTAAGGATGGAATTAATGGGCGATGCATGCCTGTAATCCCAGTATTCTAGGAGATGAGTCAGGAGGATCCTAAGTTTTAAGTTTAGGCTGGGAAACTTGGCATATTAGAGAGAACCTGTTTCAAAATTAAGAATAAAAGCAATGCATGGGAATGTATCTCCATGTAAAGACCCTGGGTTGAATTATCTGTACTTCTGAAGAAAAAAAAAGACTTAATAACTTGAACTTGGGAATATTTCCTTAAAAATGTACTACAGGTATGGAAAGATTTTACATCATAGATATGCCCAGGGTTCTAATAAATTGCTTTTTTAAAAAAATGTATTTGTTGTTGCAGGGTCTCACTATGCAGCTCTGACTCATGGTGATCCTCCTGCTTTCAGCCTCCCCAGCACTGGGATTACAGGCATGCACCGCCATGTCTGGACTCTGGCCAGCTTGGCTTGCCCTGCGGGTGGGATTGGTGTGGCATGTGGTATCAGGGATCAAACCATGGTCCCTGAGCTTGTTTAAGCTGCTTAAACAGGCACTTTGGTCCACTGAGCTATCTCGCTGGCCCCATAATTGTTTTAAAAATATAAATATTTATTTGGTACAGGGTCTCACTGCATAGCTCAGACTTGTAGTGACTCTCCTGCTTCATCCCCTTTTTTTTATTTTATTGAGGTACAAATATCAATGAGACAGTTTTAAGACACCTTAACAGGACAGATTCGATAAATTAATACATTGCAAACAGTTTTCATAATGTTTTGGTATCGTACAAGGTGCATATGTGATATTATACTTACAGACATTATTACAGTAGATGTCTCTTATCAGTAAATTAAGAGTGTAGCTGTTTATGTGTCTTATTTTTTGTAGCTGAATTATATCAAAGATTCAATAATTAATACTTTCTACCTTGTTATTTTCCTCCCATCCTCCCCAGCACCATGGTTACAGGTGTATGCCTCCAAGAGCAGTTTCAAGGCCAGCACAGCGTACCAAGGCCCCAGGTCCTGCACAGCATGCGGTACCAGGAATTGAACCTAGGCCCTCAAGCTTGCCAGGCAGGTGCTCAGATCACTGAACCATCTCCCCAGCCTAAATTGGTTTTTACAATAAAATATTCAATCATAAGAATAAGTATTTCAAAGTGTCATCTGTCTGTGTATGTGACTGAAATGCTCCTGAAGCAAAGAAAGCATGATGGCAGTCTATAAATTCCAGGCGATGTAAAGTTAGGTTTCATATTACCTAAATTTCCAGATTATGAAACCTAAATTTCATGCAAACAGTTCTTATTGCTATGATATCTGCATATTGTTTGTTTGGTTGAGACGGAGTTCTGCAATGCAGTTCAGGCTGGCCTCAAAAGTGTGGCAGTCCTCCTGCCTCTGTCTCCTGATTGCTTGGATTACAGGCATGTGACATCATGCCCAGTGATGTCTGTATATTGTAAAACAAGTACCCAAAAGAAGAAAGGCATTAGTGTGCTAAAAATGTCATTATACTCAAAGCAATTTTGTAGATGTCAGAGGCTGTTTTGAATTGTTAAGATCATGAGACTAATAAAAATGACTATACACTGATATATTTTTGTTTGTTAAGGAATCAAATTATATTGTCAGATGTAACCTCAACTATTGTTTCCCTTCCCAGTGATGGTAGTCACACACTCAGTTTTAATATCATACAATACATAACTATGATACATCTGTTGGTGGTGTTTTGCTTTGCCTTTGCTTTTTGCTCTACTGAAGATTGAACCCAAGTCTTTATATATGCCAGGCAAAAGCTCTACCTTTGAGCTACAGCCCTGGACACATAATATTCTGAGTGTTAATATAGTCAGTTACATAAATGTTTTCAGGAAAGATTTTTTTTTTATTTTTTGTTTTTGAGACACATTCAAAATGATTCTTTTTTTTTTTTTTTGGTGGCACTGGGGATGGAACTAGAGACCTTGTGCTTGCCAGGCAGGTTCCTATGCCACTGAGCCATACTCCAGCTTACATAAATGTTTAAAGAGCACCTATGAGTAAGAAGCTATGTTAGAAGTGACAGAATGATCCACAGTGTAGTGAGCAGGTAGTTCAAGCACAGCTCACTAACCAAAAGCCACGTTTTAATACATGCTTTAATACAGGTTCATAAAGACAATGAACCAGGAAGAGATTCCTTTGCACTATGAACTTTCAGAAAGAGCTTGTGAACCCCAGAATAATTTTAGGAGACAAAGAAAGAGATTTCTGATAAATGGATATGAAAACATTAGAAAATGATTGGAGAGGTGTTTTAGCATATTTCTGTTCATTAATTACTATTCCTTCTTCTAAATTTCAAATATTACAAGGCAATATCAGGTGCCAGAGAGAAAGCATTTTCGTTTTACATTTCTGAAATAGATTTATGTTTTGCACCTGATTGTTTGTTCATGATTATTACCCTCAGTCCAGGCAACAGTGGAGAAAGTCCCCGCTAATAATCTCATTCTGGTTCTTCTCTTCCACTGCTAAGGAGCACAGGACAGTGCTTGCTGTTGCTATCACAGGAGCGCTGTTTCAATTCTTGTTTTGGATAGAGTAATACACTTCAAAGTCTGAGTTGTCTTATTTCTAAAAGTGGGAAAGAAGCTTTCCCTGTCATCCTCTTTCTGACATCTTCAGACTGAAGTGAGTTAATTTGAGAGAAGAGACAACCTTTATATATACAATTGGAAGATAGTCTCTAACAAAAATATGGGAAGTCTAGGTGTTTGTTCAGAAAGTAATCTGCCGTCTCTTCCAGGATCAGGTGCCCATAGCTATGCATCATCATTAACGTGATCACCATCATCATCATCATCATTATTATCATTATCATTATTATTATTATTATTTTGGTACCAGGAATTGAATTCATGACCTTGTGCTTGGCAGGAGGTGCTGTGCTGCTGAGCTAAATCCCTAGCCCATTATGTATTATTTTGAAGCTGATAGAACCATTATGTATTATGGATTATTTGTGTAGAATTTAAACTAAACTCTCCTTCTGATGGTATAATTACATTCATTCACTAATTTCTTCATTTCTTCTCTCACTTAGGAAATATTTCTTGGTGTGTAACTTTGGCCATGCCAGGATCTGGGGAGATGGCTCAGTGGAATAAGCGCAAGGGCTTGAGTTCAATTCCCAGTTCCAGAAAAGAAAAAAAAAAATTAACCAACTTGGGCCATGCCATGGTATTAGATACTGGGTATATAAAGATGAGTGATGTACATGACATTGAATTTTACTTGTAAAATTATCATTGAATTATCATTTTGCATCTGAGAAAGTCTACTGTATGGACAACAGCCTTTAATATATCTCAAGGGTTGTAGGAAGAAAAAATCATGATGTGTGTGTATAGACAGTACAGTTGGGATAGATAACGCTGTGCTTCTACATAATTCTATGATAGGCAAGATCTGCACTAATGGTGGTTGGACAGAATATTATGTCGGCTTTTAGTGCTATGGTCATCCACTAGGTAAATAATTATTGAATTTTTGATATAATTTCAGCTATAAAAAAACCTGTA